>JAEANM010022793.1:0-11517 GCA_017656035.1 Myanophis thanlyinensis
AGATTGATAGATAGATAGATATTCTCAGTGTTATCTGAATTCATTTGTACTAATTATTCAATATGCCCTCAAACAAAAAATAAAACAACTTAGTATTTATTAAGAATAATGAATTGTGTTTCTAAGTTTTGAAAACTGTTTATTTTTTAAAAAAAAAATAAGTTTGCAAAAAATGAAATTATTTAAAAAATAAACATATCAATTTCAGGGATGGTGTTCCAGAAACCAAGTCCTATAACAGAGAAGTCACACTTCCTAGGTCTTCTCTAACAAGATTGTTTAATGGATACAACCTGCCTTATCATCTGAGCTGGGCAGAAACCACAATAGGGAGAGAGAGTCATTTATACAGTCAGGTCTTAAGTCATGAGTGGTTTTATAAATAATAATTAGCACCTTGAACTGCATTGGAATCTACAGCAATCAGTGCAGGTTAGGAAGCAAAGGTATTGCGTGGTCCTGAGAAGATATGCCTATAAGTAGTAGGAGGAGGAAAGAGTATTAGGCAGGTTCACTGCCTTGAGTTATTTATAAAAATAATAAAGGTACTAGTAGTATTTAAAAATAATCTTTAAAAATTGCATATGCCACTGTGTTATTAGCTAACTGCAGCTTCCCAAGTGTTTTCAGGGACCACAACATATAGAGCACATTGCAGTAATCCATTGCAGTGACCAAGGCATCAGGGACTGTCTGAGGAGCCTCCTGGATTTGTGTTGAGGCCTTCTCACCTCACAAGTGTCATCTGTTTCTCAAGCAGAAGCTGTGACTCCAAGAGAACCTGTGAATTCTATACCAATTCCAGTCTAATCCTATTCAGGTCTAAAAAAAAAACATTGCTAGCCTCAGGAGGTTCAAAAAGTCAGTCTTGTTAGGTATGATCTTAAGCCATATACTCCCTCATGGTCTCCGGACATTCAGACAAAATTTTAGCAGCAACATTTGGGTAGTCTGGATTTGCATATTGATGATACCTGATTGTCAATCATTAGATGATTCTCTAAAGCAGAAGAGACAAAACTGTAGAGCCTTAAAGTGTCTCCTACATTAGGAGTCTTGGGATTGATCTCTCCTGTCAACACTAACTGGATCTAATCATCGAGAAAGGAGGAAGCATCACCACTCCATGCTTCCCACTGTCAATTCCTACAGGCAAGTCTGAAGATGTAGAGAATAAGGATGCACGTCTTGATGGAAATATGCAGGAACCATCACCTAGACAAGAGGGGCTAAACATTTCTAAAGTCCAGATGATGAGATAACATTTGAAAGATCTCAGGCAGATCCTTCCCTAACTTATTGAAGTGTAAAAGGAAGAGGCACAACACAACCATACTTATAGCCAATCTCAGTGAAAGTAGTTTTAGTCTTCATATAGACTTAAATTCCTGGTCTGGAATATCTAACAAGACTGACATAAAGTGATGGTGTCAAGAGCTGATGAGAGATCATTTTGATGGTATCAAGAGCTGATGAGAGATCAAAGTAATCTGGGATGGTTGCACTATCCCCATCCTGGTTCCACCAGAAGTCATCATAAAGCATGGTCAAAGCTGTCCTCACATTATGTATGAACCTAAAAGAAATCCAGATAATCAGTTCTCTTCGGGACCCTAACATTTTTCAACATACCATGGAGACCAGGGGTGTCAAACTTGATTTCATTGAAGGCCGCATCAGGGTTTTGTTTGACCTCAGGGGACAGGGATGGGTGTGTCTAGGGAGGGAGTGGCCAGTTCATTGTCACTTGTGTTAGGGGGCACATGTGATTGCCTGAGTATTCTGCCAGTGAAAACAAGCTCCAGATCTCCATTTTTGGTTGTGACAGCCTCCTTCAACCTTCTGCCAGTGAAAAAAGAGTTTGGGAAGACTGCATGTGGTCCTCACATGCTCTGTTTTGGGCTCTGATGGCCCCCTGAAACCCTCTGCCAGCAAAAATTCTGAGTGCCATTTTTGCTGCCAGAGGGGTCATGGGCTGGTCCTTCACTGTTTCCAGGGCAGGCCCGTTGGCCAGATCTAAGCACCCTGAGGGCCAGATCCAGCCCCCAGGCCTTGAGTTCAACACCCCTGATGTAGACTCTCAGATTGTCCTTATTAAAACACATTAAATATTTTATTGAGGTTCTTGTATATATCATTAAATATTGAGGTAAGAAGAACTTGATACTACTTAACTCATAAAATAATTGCCATAATGACTCCAATATTTGCCACAATATGGGGAGGAAACATGTTGCTATTTTCTTCTCAGTGCAGTTCTGGTGATAATTAACCCAAACTAACTTTAATTAATCTCTGAAAGGGCAGCTTTCATTGGCTACTTCCAGTCACATGCATGCATGGGTAGGAGAGTTTTACTGACCCCATAGCAATAGAAAAACAAACAAACAAACATATAAATAAATGTCTTTTCACTTTATGTAGTGTCTTGAAAATAAGCCTGGTAATTAATTTTTAAAGAGAGATGCAGACATGATTTCTGAAGAAGGTTATAGCTGTGCTACGCACCCCCTTTGCAAACAGAAAATCCAAGTTCAGTCCTTGCCATCTCTTTTTCTGTCTTAGTTCCAGAAAAACTGCTATCACACCAGTCATGGCTAACAATATTGGACTAGATCAGGGGTGAACAACTCTGACAACTTTATGACCATGCTGCCTCAGGAATTCTGGGAGTTGAAGTCCACAGGTCATAAAGTTGCCCACTGTAGGCTAGATGGACACAACAATTCTGTCTGTTTGTCTTTCTATGTATATATTACAGTATCTTTTGAGAAGAGTGACATATTTTGTCCTTTCCTAAACCAATAGCTCTGGAAGCAAACTTATGGAAGATTCTCATTTCTCTCATTTGCATAGATGGCCTACATCCATAGATCATTTGTTGGGAGAACTCTGCAGCTGCTCCTCTCCATCTTCCCACAAAAATAAAACATCATCAACATGCGGGATGTGAACATTTGTGCGGTATGGCTTTTCATTTTTAATGGAAACAGCAAAGATCGATAAAGCTCAGAAGAAGAAGGTAACGGCTGTAAGCAGCCTTGTACTGAGGCTGTAATCCTGATGAATAATGTTGCTGTCATAACAGCGGGGATAATTTAATGCTGACACTTAGCAGCATGATAAATAGCTTGTCAGACATAGGCAGTGACAGAGTCAAGTGAAACTGCCCATGACAAGTTCTGAAATATTAATCTTCTACTAGACTGTGACTGTGTTGATGGGGTAGCAGTGTATGGCAGACCAGAGGGGAGACACTTAGTAATATAAACAAATGTACTTTTAAAGCAGAATGTTTTTATTGCTTAAAGATCCCTACCTCTAAAAATACTGTTGCTTACCTTTATTATCTTATTTGCTGCACTAAACATAGTTCTTAGCTAAGTCTTTTTTTTTACATTGTCATTTATTCTAGTGTATGTGTGTGCTGATTCTTGATGTGAAAAGTAATTTTCAAAATTTATATCAGCCATTGATCTTCAGAACAAATTCATGAGGTCTAGTTCATTTCCTGTTTTAGAGATGAAGAGAGTTCTGTCTGAGCTGCAGTAACCTTGCCCAATCCTATAAATTGAGACTTAGATAAGATTCCCATATGAATCAAAGGTCCAAGTTCTGACTAGAGATTCTGCTGAAGCCTGAAATTATTTATCTATTAAATCATTAACTTTCAAAATGCCACCCCCCTGGGTACAAAAAAGTACAAAATCTCATATCAGTTAAAACTAGTGAAGCCAAGGATTATATAAGAGCTAACTACATAAAAAGCATAATGCTCAGACAGTTTGGCCACCTAATGGGATGAGAGGACTCATTGGACAAGATCCTGATTTTGGAAAAGATGGAAGGCAAAAGAAGGGGACAATAGAAGGTGTGATAGTTAGATAGAGGCATCAATGAATTTGGGTAAACTCTGGGAAACAGTGAAGAACAGAGAATGAGAGAATAGGGGAACTTGGAGTACTGTGGTCCATCAGATTTTAAAGAGTCGGACACAATTTAGTGACTGAACAACAAGAACATTGTATAAAAAACAATCATGGCAATGTTGGTTCATTGGGGTGTGTGTGACAGCTTTCTCTACCAAGTATGAAAAGGGAAGAAGCAAGAAAGTTTAAAGGCCAGTTGTTCAAGCCATGAGATACACAGTTTAAAAGGTAGTCTAAAATTGTGGAATGAATGCAGAGAGACAGTGTTGTATGTTGATTTCAGATTATACCTAGTTTTTAGGGAGAAATTGAATTTGTTAGGGAGAATTTGTTTTTGTTCTTAATGAGGTCAAAATGCCTGTTGATTTCACCAATGACAAAGTAGAAATGGGGATATTTATATATTTATTGCCTTCAAGCCAGGGTTCTTCCAAGAGACTGCCCAGTCTAGTCCCTTGCAATTTTCTTGGCAAGATTTTTGGAAAAGGCTTGTCCCATTGCCTTTTTTGACTGAGCAAAAATCACTGGCCCAGGATGATCCAGTTGGGTTTGTGCCTAAGGCAGGACTGATGCCTTACTACATGGAACTGGCTTTCTTAAACAGGAATTAAATATAATTGAAAGTTTTCAACATTTTAGAAGTTTGAGCTGATAGTTGCTTGGCAATTTTTTTTCAATGGTATTGACTTAATTTATTTAAATTTGTACAACTTTTTCTATTGCAAGTGCTATTATGGAACAAGTGCCGTAGATGAAACACAAAATCTCTTACATATTAAGAATCAAAGTGATATTTGAGACCAAGATTAATAGGCTACATTGAGTAAAGAATAAGAGCTCAACCAATGTGGAGGAAGCTGGAAATTTCTCCCATGAGAAAAATCACCCAATGGATTGACTAGAACTATTTATTGATTATTTATTATGAAATTTATTTGCCACCCATCTCATAGCCAAAGACTCTGGGTGGCTTACAGCATTAAAACATTAAAATAATTAATTATAAACTAATACAGCACTTAAAATTATTAGCACAAGATGGCAAAGGAGGGAGTTTGACCCATTGGTGGGGGCAGGGAGGTGGGATTAGTGTTAAACTCCCCCATTGGGTCCCCAATCCATCTGGCAAAGTCAGGTCTTAGGGTTCTTATGAAAAATCAGAAGGGTCAGAGCCAATCTAACTTCAGGGGATAAGATGTTCCAGAGACCAGGAGCCACAGCAGAGAAGGCTGTTCCCAGTGTACATGCCTTTCACTTTGGGCAGTCAGTCCAGTGGTGGAATTCAATTTATTTTTACTAGCACTTCTGTGGGCATGGCTTGGTGGGCATGGCTAGGGGGGTCATGTGATTGTGTGGACAATTTCTGTAAGCAAGGCAATAAAGATTAGGCTAGAAACAACACCAGAATGGTTTTCTCTGCCTTCTTGACAGGATTAACCCTGTAAAGTGGAAAAAAACAAAAGGAGATTTCTTCTAATAGCTGGTTCTCTGGACTGCATAGAAAATTTACTACTGGTTCTAGCGAACCTGCTAGAACCTGCTGAATTTCACCTCTGACTCAGTCTCTAAAAGGTTCACCATCACTGGTTTAAGCTTTAGAAATGGCGGCTTCTTAAAGGAAATTGCTCAGCGTACTATGAGAGAAGATAGCTGCTAACACTAAGCAAGCCTCTATGCCAGTGGTGAAATTCAACCGAATCGTACCACATCGCCAGAAGCGGTAGTGGCAATTTTAAAATGGCCCTGCCCACCAGCCCCTGTCTTTATCCTTCCTTATATGAGTTTCTTTTTTTTTTTTGTTTCTTACCTTAATCAGCTGTTTGGCGCATCTACAGAGCTTTCCTGATGATCCCTGCTGCCTCTGGTGCCTGTAAAAGCAGTTTAAAGAGCTGCGCTGCAGCGCATTTTGCGCACATGTGCGCACACCGAACCAGTAGCAAAACCAGTCGGATTCCACCTCTGCTCTATGCCAACAGAAAGGATTCACTCCTTTGAGTTCAGTAGAATAAAGTTTGCTAAAGTTATTTGAATAACTGACTTTAGTGATATAAATAGATGTTAAAAGCTCACAACTAGGATGGCTATTCCTGTTACTGGATGCATTAAAGGGAAGGGAATTACCCCTGAGGGCTTCTTTGCTGTTTTTTTTCTAAAATAAATTCCATGGGAAATAAAAAAAATAGATTTGGAAAACAGAGATCTCAGTTCTGAAAGTTGGAACCAGCATATCCTCTACTGCAGGGCTGTGAAATTTGCGACCTGTGGGCTGGATGCATCACGTGCTGCCCCCACCCCTACCTGGTTTAGCGAAGGGGAAAAAAGTCCTGATATGTCACATGATGCTGCGAGTTTGAGACCCCTGCTCTACTCCATTGGAACAGTGGTTCTGTAAGCACGGTCAAAGCTGTCTAACATCACAGGGTAATTAAAATATACCAGTTATCTATATATTATCTATACCAGTTATCTACATTTTAAGTACACATATATCACTTGCAAAAATGATCTAAGAAAATAAAGACATCAGCGATATTTGCCTGAAAATGTCTTGAGCGGCCCATACATGCACTGACAGTGTATACATGCTAAATATGCACAAGCATGCACCCAGAGAATGTACATATTTAACCTCAAACCTAGAATTAATATCAGGCTTGCCATAAGAGTGCTTCTGGATGAGCCTTTAAGCTCAGCATGAGCAGTTGCCAGCTCTCTGGATTTGCATTCAGCTCTCTCTGCCAAGTTTTTGCCGGTGATCCAAATGTAAATAAAATTATCCTTTTGTCTTATTACTTGGAGAAAATAAGAACATTAGAACAAGTAGGGATATATTTTTTCACGGAATGACTGTTTCAGGCTACACCTACCCCAGGGATTAAATTACATATCCATTTATAGATAATATTCATCAATGCAGGGTTTAATTAGAAAAAGAAATGATTGTGCGGCTGTAAACATGTTGTCCTTCTGTTTATTTTAGAAGAGCATTTTAGGTCAACTTTGACATTCTTCCTTAATTAGGCAGCTCAAGCCCTAGGTGTAATGATCTGTCCATAGCTTTTGCAAATTGATTTATCCTTCAATGATAGCTACTGCAGCTGACTTAAATGTCAGATAGAAATTGCTTTATTTTGCTTACGCGCTTTGCTTGCTTTTTGGGTTTTTTTTATTACATTTCAGGGAAACAAAGATTTGCTATAAGTGTAATTCAATTGTGAGAAAAGTTTACTAGGATCATAACAATTGTGCTTCCATATTAACACCTGGAAGCTTTTAAAATGGGGATAATGAATATATGGTTCATTATTAAACTGGATATTTTATCCCCCCATCGCCCCCCCCCCAAAAAAAAAACACATCTGAGAATCTATCTAGAGATGATATATAACAACAGGGAAGATTTTAGTAAAGGGGATGTTTTAGATATGCTGTCATGATTGTACTTTTGTCCAGCTTTAATTTATATTAATTAAGGAATCCCTGACATAACACATGAAATAACATTTTCATTGGTGAAGAACAACTTTCAGCTAGAGAAATGCACTTTTGGATTCAACCCAATATTTTAAAAGCTAGGCCAAATGAGATGCAGGATCTAGGCTAATTCTATAATAGTAACCCATTCATTACTGATAAATGTGACACACTGATAAAGCTGAACATGAGCATGGCAATAAATTATTAAAATTGAGGATGATGCTCAGTAATAGGCTATTAATATAAAAGAGTAACAGCTATATTTTACAGCTAAATGCAGGGAAGATTCACTTTCACAAATATTGTCAGTATTTGAATGAGCCTTTGAATCATATTTGACAGCATATGAAGTTTAGGGTTTCCAGCTTACTTATGCTGCTTTTTTATTAATTAATGAAAGAAATGAAAATAAAATTACTTTTGTTCATGGCCGTCTACTCTGACTTTAATTATAAATGGAATTACACAATGTTTTTAATGTTTTGAAAAAGCAATAAAGTTGGTATCTTTGTGTACTGCGACTTTCCACGGAGGTTCTTGAAGAACATCATAAACATCATATTTCAGAGCTTTTCTTCAGTGAAGAATATAAATAGTAATAAATATAAAGTATAAAAATATAAAAATAAATAGTAATAAATATAAATTTATTTCAATAAATCAAGGCAAATTAAAAGATGGAAAGCTTTGGTAATACCTACCAGATGAAAGAACTTTCTGAGATGACCTAATTGACCTGTTTGTTTGGAGAAACAGCAATTTATATGTTTATTGCTGACTGGAAGTTCCTTAACAAGTATAAAACTGTAAAAAAAAAAAAACTTACATTCCAATTCCAAAGGGCAATGCCAAACAATGTTCAAACTACCACACCATTGCACTCATTTCACATGCTAGCAAAGTTATGCTCAAAATCCTACAAGCTAGGCTCCAGCAGTATATAGACTGAGAATTACCAGAAGTACAGGCAGGATTTCGAAGAGGCAGAGGAACTCGAGATCAACTTGCCAACATACGCTGAATCATGGAGAAAGCTAGGGAGCTCCAGAAAGACCTCTACTTCTGCTTCATTGATTATACTAAAGCCTTTTATTGTGTGGATCACAACAAACTGAGGCAAGTTCTTAAAGAGATGGGAGTACCAGACTATCTTATCTGTCTCTTGAGAAACCTATATGGGGTCAAGAAGCAACAGTGAGAACTGGACACGGAACCACTGATTGGTTCAAGAAAGGAGTTCGGCAAGGCTGTATACTGTCACCCTGCCTATTTAATGTATATGCAGAGCACATCATGAGAAAGGCGGGGCTAGATGAATCACAAGATGGAATTAAGATTGCCAGGAGAAATATCAACAACCTCAGATATGCAGATAATACCATGCTAATGGCAGAAAGTGAAGAGGAACTAAAGAACCTTTTGATGTGGGTGAAGAAGGAGAGTGCAAAAGCTGGCTTGCAACTCAACATTAAGAAAACTAAGATCATGGCATCTGGCCCTCTCAATTCATGGCAAATAGATGGGGAAGAAATGGAGGTAGTGACAGATTTTATTTTCTTGGGCTCCAAGATCACCACAGATGGGGACTACAGCCAAGAAATTAAAAGACACTTGCTCCTGGGGAGGAAAGCCATGGCAAAGCTAGACAGCATGTTAAAAAGCAGAGACATCACCCTGCCAACAAAAGTGTGTATAGTCAAGGCTATGGTTTTCCGAGTTGCAATGTATGGCTGTGAAAATTGGACCATAAGGAAGGCTGAGCGCCAAAGAATTGAGGCCCTTGAACAACGATGCTGGAGAAGACTCCTGTGAGTCCCTTGGATTACCAAGCAAACAAACAAGTCAGTCCTAGAGGAGATAAACTCCTTAAAAGGTCAGATCCTGAAGATGAAACTCAAATACTTTGGCCACCTAATGAGAAGGAAAGACTAACTGGAAAAGAGCCTAATGCTGGGAATAATTGAGGGCAAAAGAAGAAGGGGACAGCAGAGAATGAGGTGGCTGGATGGAGTCACTGAAGCAGTCGGCATGAGCTTAAAGGGACTCTGGGGGATGGGAGAGGACAGGAAGGCCTGGAGGAACATTGTCCATGGGGTTGCGATGGGTCAGACACAACTTCACAACTAACAAGAAGACTATAGAAAAAGAGAATCACGATGTACAGTAACTTTAGATAAGCAAATTGTACAAGTGTACATATTGCTACCATAAAGAAGTTATATAAAGCCATTTATTTTTTCTTTCCTTTCTATTTTTCTTCTGCCTTTTCTTTTCTTTCTTTTCTTTTTTCCCCTTCTTGCTCTATTTTATCTTGTTAATTTTTACTCTTGTTTTTAAAACTTTCAAAAGAACTTAAGAAAGATCTTTAGCAGATGAAGTTAATTTGCTTTACTTAAACCAAATGGCTATATAAAACCTAATTATAAACACAGAAACCATTGTCTTACATTAGTCTATATGCAGAAATTAGGGAAGAATTATTTCTACCATTGGTTTTTGTGTTTTTCACCAATCCTTTGCTATCATGCTGATATTTTGGCAGCTGCAAATTAATAATATTTCCAGTGTCCAAAGTGTTTAGATATAATTTATCAATTTTTGAGAAATATTCAAAGTTAATCCTGATGGAAATTTTGCTAACTTTATTTTCCAAAGCTAGTAAGGAATGCAGATTTCTCTGAAATAGTTGATGCACTGAGCATCCCTTCCATTGTTTCCCCATCTTTCCATATTTAAATTACTGTCAACCACCTGTTGTTGGACAACTCAGTATATGAGTGATCCAAGCTCAGAAAGGCAGTTCCTCCTGGAATCCACTTTAAAAACTCCTTATGCCAAGGAAGAAATGTGGTACAGTGATTCAGTGATTAAAAGTGAGTAGATGATAGTGAGTACCACTTTGATGGGAAATTAACAGCATTACATGACATCATGCTGGTCACATGACCGTGGAAATATCTGGACAGCACTGGCTCAATGGCCTTGAAACGGAGGTGAGTAGCACCCCCTATAGCCAGCAATGACTAGTAGACTAAAATCAGCAGGTACTCCTTTACCTTTATCTTTTAAAGGAGCCATGGTGGCACAGTGATTAGAATACAGTACTGCAGGTTACTTCTGCTGACTGACTGCAATTTGGCAGTTCAAATCTCACCAGACTTAGCCTTTCATCCTTCTAAGGTGGGTAAAATGAGGACTCAGATTGTTGGGGGCAACAGACTGACTCTGTAAACTACTTAGAGTGGGCTGTAAAGTGCTCTGAAGTGATATATGTCTAAGTGCTATTGGTATTACTATTTACTTTTACCAAGAAAGAAGCAGGTTTGCAAAGCTGGCCTGGACATCCCTCGCTCATAAGTATATCTCCAGCTCTTTAGTTGATCAAAGAGAAAAAAACAATTAAGTGTTGCTTTAAGTGTTTTTAGAAACTGCCTCTGGGTTAGCTGGGTTAAGCTTTGTTACATTGTGACAGCCCTAATGGTTCTTGGCAGTACACCCAGATTTTCTGTTTGTAGATGAGCTTCTCCGGAGTCCCACTGGCCCCAGAGTTTTTTGTGGTACTTTTATTCCTGGAACTTGACTTTCTTAAAGATGGTTAAAGGGTTGTTTTAAGCTTTTTACACTGCTTTAGTAATCCCTGGCATTGTCCTGCTGGGGTATACTTCCAACACAGCTGGAACAGCTATTTACAGAAGGGTTGGCATAGCCATAGAAGAAATGGCTGAGAGGCAAGAGGCAAGCTTGGCATTCTGTCTGATTTTTTACTGCCTTTCTGAGGGCATGTGATTTTTCCTTAAATCTGGATGATTACCTTAGGATATCTTGTGAGGAAAGTGAGACCAGTGTCACGATCCAAAAGGACATTTTATTGGGGGGTTCCTTTACTGTAGTATATTGGCCATTTTATGTAGTAAAATTCAGGGCCATGTAGATCTTGACATATTTACTCTTTTTCTATTGCAAGGTCACTGAAAGGGCGAAGGGGGAGTTGGTAATGGCAACTTGGGGTTGTTATCTTGTTTTCATTCCTTTAGGTCTGGTTCTCATGAGAACTTTCTCTGGATGCTTCACACCTGGGATGGGAAGTGTCTTAAGAGGTTGTTGGGTCTCT
>JAEANM010022794.1:0-11517 GCA_017656035.1 Myanophis thanlyinensis
TTGATGTTTGTGTAGTTGTTTGTTTGTTTGTTGTTGAAAACTTAATAAAATTTTTACAAAAAAAAAAAAAGTTTAAATGTGCCTATTACGTACCAGCAATTCAAAATGCATTCTCTTCAACCCATCTTGGAGACCATCAGGAAGGGTGACTTCCTGGCGTCCATCATTCTGTCGGAGGCTTACTTACATATACCCATTCTTTCAGAGCACAGGTGCTTCCTCCGATTCTGTTATGCGGGCAGGCACCTCCAATATAGGGCTCTCACATTTGGCCTTTCATCGGCCCGCAGGGTCTTTACCAAAGTGCTAGCAGCATTGACTGCTCAGCTCAGAATTGGCCCTATCTGCATTCAGAGTTACCTGGATGACATACTTACTCAGTCTGTGTCCTACCATCAGTTGTTGAGAGACATTCAAATGACCATCGCCACTCTTCAAAGTCATGATTCCCTAGTCAACATAGGAAAAAGTCATCTCACACTGACGACCTGTTTGCAACATCTGGGTGCTATCATCGACAGCACCTTGTGCCAGGTCTTTCTGTCAGAAGAGAGACAAGACAGCATTTGGGACCTAATATCCCAGGTCCAACAGGTATGATTATCTCAGTTACTCAGCAAACTGATATGCTGCATAGGTATTGTTCCATGGGCAAGGCTCCATTCAAGACCCATGCAATGGTTTATGCTCCCCTCTCAACGGGAGGGCTGCAGCAATTCTCAAGCCAAGGTTCAGATCTCAGCAGATGTGATCCAGTCACTGAGGTGGTGGAGATCAGAGGCAATTCATTAATGCTGCTCTTTTAAAGTACAGGCATGTGTGACAATGACCACCAATGCCAGCCTCTTTGATTGGAGAGCACACTTGGGCACACTCATGGCCCAGGGCCAGTGGTCTCCAGCAGACTGACTTCACAACATCAACTGGATAGAGCTGAGTGCTGTACATCTGGTGTTCCTGAACTTCCACCATGAGATTCAAGGCCTTGATATCATGATTATGACCGACAATGTTGCCGCCAAGGCCCATATCAACAGACGGGGGCACTCACGGTCTCTCATGAGAGAAGTGCAAGCCTTATGCCAGTAGACAGAGACTCATTTGAGATCCCTCAAGGCCCAACATATTTTAGGAGTGGCAAATGTCCAGGCAGACTAACTCAGTTGGACACGGATAGACCGCTCAGAGTGGCAGCTGCACCCGGATCTCTTCATGGAAATGATCAAGTGACTTGGCAATACAATGGTTGATTTGTTTGCATACCCCCGGAACAATCAGCTCCTGAGATTCTTCACTTGATTTTGAGCCCCAGGGATGGAGGGACATATGCTCTTCAAAGCCCTTGGCCACCAGGGTTGCTATATGCCTTTCCTCCTCTCCCGCTTGTCCCAGGGGTGATCAGAAAGATCCTGGAAGAAGAGGCAGAGATATTGCTAGTGGTATCACATTGGCCATGGCTTTCAGATCTGAACAGTCTGTCGACTTCCCGCCATTGGTGGATTCCTCCAGATTGCCTGGTCCTCTGTCAGGAGAACCTATTACATCCTGACCCCGGGTGGCACCAACTTACCGTTTGGAGGTTGAGCAGCAGGCCCTGAGAAAGGACAACTTATCCACCATGGTCATTCAGATGATCTAGGCCTCTAGGAGGCCGTCAAGTAACTGAATTTATGATGCTACATGGAAAGCCTTTTGTCCTTGGTGTGCCAGGGCACAGGTGGAACCTTCCTCTGCATCCATTGCCCATATCCGTGACTTTCTCCAAGAGGACTAGACAAGGGACTCTCCCCAAACATGCTATACAGACAGGTGGCAACTTTTTCCACAGTCCTGCTACGCGGGAAGAAAAGGTCTCTCTTCCAGCATCCCATGATCAGAAGTTTTTTGAAGGGAGCTACTAACCTCAAATCTGTGGTTCACTGGTTCCCAACCTGGAACTTATCCAAGGTTCTAAGGGCTCTCACAACAGCCCCATTCGAAAATTTAAACACAACTAGTTTGCGTTTTGTTTCCCTAAAGGTAGCATTCCTGGTGGCAGTGACTTCAGCTAGGCACATATCTGAACTAGTGGCCTTATCAGTCAGAGAAGATCTTTGCATTTTTCACCCCAACAGGTTAGTCCTTAGATTAGATTCTTCTATCATTCCAAAAGTTAATTCCTAGTTCTAGAGAGCTCAGGAATTATCCTTACCAGATTTCTTCCCAGAGCCAGTTCATGCCGGGGAAAGGGAATGGCACACATTAGATGTTCACAGGGCACTTAAGATATATATCAAGAGGACAGCTTCCATTAGAAAAACAGAGTTCCTCTTTGTGGTATTTCACCCATCTTCTTTAAGCAAGAAGGTATCATCAACCAGCATAGGCAGATGGATTAGAGCTTGTATAGCCAGGTTTTACGAGTTCTAAAATTTACAGGTCCCCAGGTGCCTCATGGCGCACTCAACTAAGACCGCAGCCACTACTGTGGTTGGTCAACTCAGGCATCCATAGAGGATAACTGCAAGGCAAGCCACTTGGTCTTCGCCTTACACTTTCATTAGGCACTTTAAACTAGACTCCTTTGCCTTGGCAGATGCAGCCTTTGGCCACAGAGTTCTGCAACAAGTGCGTTCTGAGACGAGACCTTGGGCCAGTTAGTGACCCACCCTCAGGACTGTTACCTTTGATATGTATCATTCTTGGATTCTCTGCCTTCAGCACAATGGAGAAAGGGCATTGGTTTTACCTGATAGGCTCCTTCTCGTGCTGAGCAGAGAATCCAAACCCACCCAGTTGACCATCTGGTCCTAGATGCAGGTTGTTAGGAAATTGTTTTTACAGGAGCTCTTGCTGTTGATCAATACACCTTCGCCAAAAACTGGAAGCAAACCAGGAAGTGAGGCGGAGTTTCAAGCTGATTGACTCAGTCTAAACAATTAGCATGTAGTTAACCCATTGTATTCTCTACTCAGCACAACGAGAAGGAGCGTATCAGGTAAGACCAATGCTATTTTGCTGACCATTGGGTGCTTCACAGAGTTTCTTACAACTACATCAGAGAATTATAAAACATACCTCAGCACCAGTTTATTTTTTTCTCCAAGCAAAGGATACATCTAAATGCTAAAAGCCATTGTTTTGTTTTCCATAGACTCGATACTATATCCCAATAGAACTCAATACTCAATATTTTTCTTATTTTGTAGTATTACAAATGGGAAAAAAAATTGGAGAACCATCCTTGATTTCTTTGTGGGGCAACAGGTCAGAGGAGGAGCCACTTCGGGACAGAGATGACAGTTGCTCTTTAAAAAAATGTTTTAAATCAAGTTGATTTAAATCAAGTCTTTTTTCTATAGTGATTTAAATCTTGATTTAAATCGACTTGATTTCAACCAGATCTATCCTGGGACTAAATCTCAAATAAGCTTATCTTCAATAATAGTAATGGGGTTGGATAACATTTCTATTTAAATGACTTCACTCATTCTCCTTTTTCAACAGAAAATACATGACATCCAAATGTAATCTAGTCCTTGTTCCTTTTGTCCCTTTAATTATGCTTTTAATTATGCCTTTGATTATGCCATGCTTAATTATTTTGCATATCATGATAGTTCTGGCTCTTCTCCTAGAGCCCAGGAAACAAAAAGTATGGGACTTAATTGGTACTCCATCCGTTGTTGTAATAATTCCATATAATCATATTCCTGGTTAGTTCCAGAGTCTGGTTTAAACTTTAACAAGTTGTGCCCTGTTTCACTGCAGGTACTGTTGAAGGCACCTAATAAGTAATACAATTAATTTAATGTATAAAGACAGATGTTGGACAACATATTAAATTTTAAAAATTAAACTTAAAATTAAAGTTATTTTTTTCTAAACAAAAAAGTTGCAACATCCTTATCCAACTTGGTCAGTTGTGGATTTGCCCACTGCAAGATCTGGGAGTTTGGTTTTCAGACATTTCAAGGGTACCCATTTTGGGGAAAGCTGAATTGTGGTAAATTGATCTTACTGCAAAATTGACCAGATGGAATTAATGGATGTCTGATTTCAAAATCAACTGCAAAGTGCTAGGCAAATACATTGCAACAAGCTGTTAGATGTTTCGTTTGATTTGCAGAAGATTAATTCCAAGTATGCTTTTCTTTTTTAATTTTTTTTACTGCTTTAAAGTGAGGTCATTATGCAAATATAAAACAAAGAATTGCAGAAAGAGAAATTAATGGAAAAAAATCAAATATATAATATATTTTCTCTTTCTGAGCATGACCTGTATATGTACGGTACATATATATAAAATAAAAAAATAAAAACCTAACAACAGTTCTTAAACCAGAAATTTTCAGAAAAGCATGCTTTCCATTCTTAAAAATAGTTCTTATATTCTGCATCTGTAAATACAGTGAAAGCATTGCCACAAAATGGAATATAATTTATACTTATTAACATACTGATATTAATACATATCAATTAATATCACCCTAAATCATCTATCTACATTAAAGCTATTTTTCCCCAACTTTTTAATCTTTTAGCCATGATTGATTCCCCAGTTCCTTCCTCTTTGTCCTATATAATTTTTCTCTTCATTTCTTTTTAAATATTAAACAATTATGATTAATATCATTTTGCAAACCAGTGTTATATAGTTTTAAATTCTAGTTCTAAACTACTGATGGGGTAAACCAGAGAGTAAATGGAACAATGATTAATGGCACAGAGAAAAGGATTTTGATATGGAAGCTTACAATGAATGCAAGGTTACAGGGTTCTTCTAGTATCTGTACATGCTTTAGAACAGGGATTGCCAATTGTTGATGATGCAGGATTATGCTTAATATTTTGGGTGGCCTTGAAGTAGGTGCACAATTTTACATATGTATGGGACTGGATTTTCATATTACAATATGGAAAAGTTATTTCTGCTATTGATTTCCAAGAATTAACTTGGAAAATCTTTTTTTCTTGTACCACATAGATGCCATCTTTCTGAAATTATTGTTCAGTTGTGTATGCCATTTCTTGAACAAAATTTACAAAGCTGCGCTTGAATGAATGATAGTATGTTTAGTGCTAGAAGAAATGTTTACAAGCATAGCAGACTAGTGCAAGGTTTTATGGTAAGTTGTGTTTGGTGGTTGTAAGTAATCTTTGAAAAAATGTGTTATCCTAATGTAAATGCTTTTTAGTGGAAATACACATGATTATATCAAAATACATTTTGCAAGTCCATGTCTAAATTGTCTCTAACCATACCCTGCAAATGTACTCATTTTAGGACTTTATTGTATAAGTGCAGTTGTTAGTTTAGTTAAAGGGCAATGGCAGGACAGGTATCAAGCCAAATAGCAGTTGAAAACAATTTTTTTTGCATGAGTTGTTTGCTCCTTTTTTTGGTGATTCACATAAGGCAAGGGCAGAGAGGGATGAAATGGCCTGTAATAGATTAATCTTGCAGGAATGCTTTCCTTGACAGAAAAAAATATTCTAACTTACAGGTTCATCAGAAGGAAGACTTTAAAAAAAAATGTCTTCAAGAAATCTATTTAGGCCAAGGCAAGGTTAAAAAAAAATGTTGCAAATCCGAGTGCGCCAGAATTCTTCATCAGGTAAAATGTGCTAAGTACATTCATATAAAGTGAAGGAAGAAGTTTGAACTAAGTGGTCAAACAAGAGTTTGTATTTTTGGCCTTATGATGGTAGCATGTGGAATAGAATATAAATGTTCAGAATTGGTTCTCCCAGAAATTTTGCTGGAGATATTTGAATGAAGATACTATAGTTTATTTTTTTACACTCGAGCTCATTTCTTACTTGACAGATGGTAACTTCAGTACTTGAAGTCTTCTGGTAAACTAATATAGTAAAAATGTTGGAAATTGTCTTATCACGACTATTTTTTTTCCTAATAGAGAAAGGAGATACTACTTGTATCTAACTTCTATATACTTTTCCTTCAACAAAAATGCATACTTTATATAAAATATACATAACAAGAGCTTCAAAATAAATGAAAAAAATACAACAACAAAAAATAAAGTATAATATGTTGTTAGAACAATAAACTCTTACAATTCTATAGTTCACTAATATAAATATTCTATGTGTGTGTATACACATATACAGGTGTATTTTTCTAATGCACTAATATGGCTATCATGCTTTTTTAACCTACTGTGGCTAAGATGCTGAGCTTGTCGATCAGAAAAGTCGGCAGTTCAGCGGTTCGAATCCCTAACGCCACATGATAGAGTAAGCTCCCCGTTACTTGTCCCAGCTTCTGCCAACCTAGCAGTTCAAAAGCATGTAAAAATGCAAATAGAAAAATAGGGACCACCTCGGTGAGAAGGTAAGAGCGTTCTGTGCACCTTTACCATTTAATCATGCCAGCCACATGACCACATTAGACAGTGCTGACTCTTCGGTTTAGAAATGGAGATGAGCACTGCCCCCTAGAGTCAGGAATGACTAGCACTATGTGCGAGGGGAATCTTTACCTTACTTTGTATAAATGACAAATGAGTCCCATATTTCCTTATTTATCCATACAAAGTCTGCATCTATAGGTAGTTTCTTTATAAGTAGCAAGTATTCCATCCATCTTCCATCCATTGAGTAAATAGGGCTGTACATTCATCTTTCTAATGTTGCAATATCAGTCTTTTAGCTGTAACACGGGCATGGAGAATCCATTTACATTGCGTACTTGTCAACTTCCATGTACTAGGTATTCAATTTCCTCTGAAAATTTTTAGGCTTTTCCTGTGAAAATTTTAGCTTTTCAGAACTATATAAATGTATATAAATGTCACATTTGTATAATCCACTACCTTATCCCAAAACTTAGTAAATATAGGACAGTGTAATAGTTATATTGCTTAGAAACTGGGAAAGTATCTTAACTTACAGTATATACCTAGAGTATTAATGGAACTTAATCTATGACTTAAACAACAGCAAAAAAAATTTAGAATTTATACGACTCCCTTGTGTTTGTGTAGAAAAGGGATAGAATTTTATTGGAGATGTAATAAGATGTAATTCTTTAAAATGCATGTTTTTTATCTTATACTGTGAGGCCATAGTCCTGCATGTGGCACTTAAATACATTTCAGTACAGGTTTATAGAACTCTAGAAGTTGCTAGCAAATTGTAACTTTTAGTTAGGGATGAGTTATATTAAATATATTTAATTACACTCAAATAGAAATATTTCAAAATTAATTCTCCTCTTAGCCCTTCTATTACTGTTTGGAATGTATCCCCATTTCACCATTTAGATACCAAAATACCCATTCCAAAATAAGTTTCATATTTCTAGCATATATCTGAGACTTTATGTTCTTTATTATAAAGGATAGTTCTTTGTTTTATAAAACTGTTCTTTATATTTATTTAATTTATATTCTCTTGTATTTGCTCTTGAATATTCTATTATAGAGCAAAATTATAAATATAAACATTTCCCCCTTATGACCTCTTTCAGGTTTGTTCCTTGTTCAGGTTTGTCCTTTATTTTTTCCAAGAAAATATGTTCACTGTGACTATGTAGGAAATATCTCAGAGGATTTTCATCTCTGAAATTTATATTGAGAGCATGCAGCTGGAATATAGGTTTTATCTAATAGAAGTAGTTCTGTTCAAATTGTCCTTCACTTCCAGGATACTATTTGAGAAAAATCAACTTATAGCATTGTACCCTTATTATATGAACAGATGGACAAAAATTCAACTCAAGTGAGATCTGTCAATGAATTACCCATTCTGCTTTTGCATCACCCTCAAAGTTTCCAGAAGTAAAACAAAATCTTCATAGATTTGATCAATTTTTGTCAATAAACTTGTTAAAGATTTCACAAACTATTGATACCGTTGAATGAGCATATATAGAAACTAAAACCAATGCTTTAAAAATGCAATTTGTCTGATCCATATAGTACTATTTTTTTCTTTGTAGGTTTCTCAGGTGTTTTTAAACTTGTTGTCCTCACTTGGGAGTGAGTGTCCCTTTGCAAGATAGGGCCCACAGTTAGTAATTTGTTAGGTACAAAAAAGTATTGTAATTTAGGATAAGGGCGATCGTGTTATTTATTAGGAATGTCTTATTAGCCTGTCAATTTTATTTGGAGTAGAAAATACTTAGATATAAATTTGTCCATTTAACAGGTGTTAATTTAAACATGTTCCATTGTACTTGGTTTCCATGGAAATAGTGTACAGTTAATGTTATTTTTAAGGTGGAAGTAAAATAGGGTGTCTAATGGGACCCCCTGCAGCTCTGATGAGGAGACTTTGGGGGAAGGAGGAAGACTCGTGGGATTTTTAACATTAAATGGAAATGTAACTGCATGTAAAAGATCAACGTTAACTATAAACAAATACTTCATTATTAGAAAAACATATTTCCTAACTTCTTCGTATTTGATTATTTAAATATTTGTGTGTGTGTGTGTGTGTCTGTATTTGTATTTGTGTGTTGTGACTAAAAATACTAAAATATTAATGGAAGATTTGAAAAAGTTTATAGAAATCTCCATTACAATAGACTCTGGTTATCTATTTCTATTTAATACTGTTAGATTATTTCTGCCTCATCAGCCTTAAATCAAGGAATTTTTCTAAGCATTAGTATTTAGACAGTAAGCAGTAAGAAGCCGCCTGCAACAGAATGGGTAAGTTATGTCCTTAATAGGACTTCTTCCTGCATGGAGGCTTCTTCTCATAAAGTTTGTTTCTTTTTAGTATTTGTATTCTAAGAACTAGTAATTTGTTTTAAGAAACTTAAGGGTTCCACCTAATAACCTTTTTGTATTGAAGTTTTCTCAGGGTTTTTGAACACCAGCTCCCCTTGCGTAGACTATCTATCAGGTGCTTCCTTGATTTATATAATGAAGTATCTATTCAATTTCACTGCACACATGTTGTGCATTGACAATAAAGGTTTGGATTTGAGTCTAAGTATATAGTATGGATTCTAGGCAGTTTGTTCAAATTATTTGTTTGGGGTTGGGGTTTGATTGTTTTTTTTGGTCCTATATGTGGCATATGTCCTGCTGGGATTCCTGGGTGACTTCCAGTCTAAATTGCTTTTTACACTCAGGGACTAAATGGAGATTCCCAATGCAGGCTTACATATGAAAACATTACAAAGAGGATAGTATATTTCCTTCCAACTTTTCTAACAAAGAAATAATAACTCCATAGTTTGAATTAATCCTATTACTTTCATGCATAATTTTTGATTCATTCCTATTGTGGAATATAGTATATCTGCTACATTTAAAATAATTATATAATTATTCCTGTCTATGTTCAGTGCTATAATATATGTGATTCTTTTTTGTGTTTTCTAATTATTGACCCATTGATTTTTTGGTAAAAGTGCTGTCTCTTAATTTAACTGGCATTATATTTTCCATCTAATAAAAGAAATAACATTTCTGTTTTAAATCTATTCCTATTTATTTATTTATTGAATTTATATTGCCACCTATTTGCCTATGGGGACTCAAGGTGGCTTACAGAATATAAAACCACATTTAAAACAATAAAACTAATAAAATAATCAAATAAATTAATATAGTGTAATATAATAAAATCACCCACCCCACCAACAGCAGATCATACGAGCCATTTAATGGGCTCCATCCTGCTCTGAGTTCCCCAGGCCCACTGGTAGAACCAGGTCGTCAGCGCCTTCTGAAAGAGTAGTAGAGTGGGGACCATTCTAATCTTTGAGGGAATGATGTTCCAGAGAGAAGGAGCCACCACAGAGAAGGCCATTCTTCTAGGTCTCACCAGGTGTATCTCCCTCAGGGATGGGACCTGCAGCATTCCCTGCTTCTCCGCTCTGATGGGTTGGGTAGATGTGATGGGCAAGAGACGGTCCCTCAGATAACCTGGTCCCAAGCCATGAAAGGCTTTAAAAGTGACAACCAGCACCTTGAATTGCACCCAAAAGCAAATTGGCAATTGCAGCTCCTGCAGGAGTGGTGATACATGTGCACACTGGGGTCTGCACAAAACCATGCGGGCCGCTGCATTTTGCACCAACTGGAGCTTCTGGATGCTTTTCAAGGGCAGCCCATGTAGAGTGCATTGCAATAGTTAAGACAGAAAGTGACTAGGGCATGAGTGACTGTGAATAAGGATTGTTGGTCCAAGAAAGACGTACCTGGCGCACAGCCCACAGTTGTGCAAAGGCCAGTCATTGAACTGTTACATCGAGTTAGGGTCATTAAACAGAGCGGTGATAGTATTCAGCCTGGTCGCACTGATTCTAGTGAACTGGTAGTGGTGACTACGTTTTGCCCCGCACAGCCGCCCCTGCCCTATTCTGTCCTATATCCCCCTTTTTTTCTTTATAGCTCAACTGAAACACATAGAACAGCTGTTTTCTGCACCTCCACAGCCTTTCTACTCACCCGGGCTGCCTCCAGTAAGGAAATACATGCAATTTAGAAGCTGCGCAGCAGTCTTGAAAACTGCATCTGAAACATAAATTGTTTATATGCAGTTGGCTGTGGGCATAACAGTTTCCTGAACTGAGTATTAACTATTAAAGAGAGTCCTTATTTAGTGACCACAATTGAGATTAGCAACTCAGTTGTTTGAGGAAAGTGGCCGCTAAGTAAAACCATGACTGCTTATTATCTTACCTCATCTTTCCTTTGCTTTAAAGACTTGTGAAGGTCATAAATGCGAGGATTGATTGCAAAGTTACTTTTTGTCACTGTTGTAACTATGAATGGTTGTTAAACAAACCACTCATTTTGGTTCATAGAATACCTATAGAGTGCCTATTTTGTAGGAGTCTCCCACGCTAATCTCTTCATCCCTCAAAGACTCCTCCCCTCCAAAAATCCAGAAAATTCAACTGCAGCAGATCTGATAATGTCACACAATGTTACTGATTCATCTTTTGTAGCTCTTCAGAACATTGGAAGCTAAGTTGTTATAGCTTCAGAATGTTCATCCCAGTCACATGGATAAAGATTTTGGCATGGAAGATTTTCAGTGCCAGAATGTAAACACTAGTGTATTGCCTGCAGTGAACTCTGTCTAGGCCTAGGGCACTGGGGCAGCTGACCTGTCTACCGCCTCAATGAAAGTTCACCCTGTATTCCAGTGGCCATTGCTTGTGAAAAATATCCCCTTCTCCTGCATTTCCATTCTCATTCTAGAGGATGGAGAGTAACAATATAAGTTGGAAGCAATATTAAACTTTAGAGGCAAAAAGAAACAAGTTGAGTATTTGATAGACTAGAAAGGCTACCCAGAGTTAGAACGGTCATACATATCAGGCAGCAGCAGATGTTCATGCACTGAAGTTGGCTCAACATTTCATGACCTAAATTACTCCAACAAACTCCATTCTCGAAGTTCCAGACTTAGCAGGAAACAAACTGTGATCAAGGTGAACAGGAGGAATTATTCTATGGGATGGAGGGAACTTTTTTTTTTTAATTTTAAAAACAAACTTTATTAAATATATACACTTTAAAATACATGAAATCCATTCACATAATG
>JAEANM010022795.1:0-11517 GCA_017656035.1 Myanophis thanlyinensis
ACACACATATATATATATAAATTAATCACATTTTGTATTAATTTATGAGATCAGAAATTATACACACACATATATATTAATGGACTTTTGCTAATTAGGATTAAATGATGAGGTTTTATAATTTACTGATAAGAGATCAAAAAATAAGAAATCTCATTGAAATATCAAAGTGACAAATTATTGAAGTTGTTCGTACTTGTCTTGAAGGAAGGAGAATTTCTTCATAAATATATTTTTCTGTATTTTTTCCTCTATATTTTTTATACATATATACTGTATTTTCCTTGGTTCCTATTAGTTTTTTTTATTTTTGCATCTGTAAATGTCAGTAAAATTATTATTTAAAAAGAAAGTTATGAAGTATCTTCCTTCTAAAGAGGATATTATAGAAAAATATTGTGCCCTTTATGCAAATCAAATCAAATCAAATCAAATTTTATTCATCACATATATAGTCATACATGGTACAAAATGCAGTGAAATGTGTATGTGACTGCTCGCAACCGTAGGTAGTAGGGCAAGAGAATAGTATAGACAGGGAGGGAGAATAAGTTAGGGAGTGGTTGAGAGAAGTAGATTATGGGATACTTTATAGTCCTGGGTTTGTTGTGGTTTGGTTTAGGGTCTGTATTGCCTATGGGAAGTAGCTTCTCCTTAGTCTCTCTGTGTTGGCTTTCAGGGAGCAGAGGCACTTTCCTGATCGCATCATGGTGAACAGTCTGTTGTTGGGATGGCTGGGATGGATTATTTTTCTGCCTGTAGTTTGGCATCATCTGTTGTAGATGGAGTGCAGTTCAGGGAGCTTGGTGCCAATGATGCACTCTGCTATGCGCACCACCCTCTATAGAGCTTGCCTGTCCTGTATGGTGCTGTTCCCAAACCACGTAGTGATGTTGCCCATCAGGATACTTTCTACTGTGCAGGCAGGAGTAGAAGTTTCTGAGCACTGTTGTGAGCAGTCTGAAGTCATCTGTTTAAAACCTGTTTGTTCGTTTTATTGATAAACTTTATTTTATGTCTATGCTGACTTTCAACATTTTATTTAAATATGTTATTTTAGCATTTATTTTTATGTTAATGTCTTATGTTTATTTTTAACAATTGCAGAGCTATCAAGAATTGCAGGAGAAGTCATTTTAATGGCACTCTTGTTTGAACCATCTGCTTAATCTGATGTCTAAAAATTAACAGTGATCAGATTTCCTTCTTTGAATTGCAGATGGGATAATAGATTGTATCTCCTATCTGGTTTTTATATCTGGCTTTTTCCAGAAAACTCTCTAAAATAATGTGGCAAAACTTGAGCGCTATAGAGAGGAAGAGGCCCTTTGGATAAAAAAACTACAAAAACTACAACATGCTCCTAAATAATTGAATTTTCCTCAATTGCTTCATAAGGATGGTGTTTTTACCACAGCTTGCTTAAAGCCAGAGTAAGACTAACAGATTGTTAGGATAATGGAAGTTTACAACATCAGCATCTTTTGAGTAACTTAGTAAGATACATTTGTAAATTATAAGTAGTGATTTTATTGTGTTTTTAATTTTTGTTTTAGTTTGGTTTTAATGCTTTTTGTTGCTTATGTTTCAGTGACTACTGTGTTTGGAAAGGTGATAGATGATGATGTCATTCAACTGCTGAGTTGCACCAGTAGTAAAAGTGTCCTAATTTCTACAGTTGAAGACTGATATAAACAAATTACTTATAAATAGGCAATTAGGAAATAGTTAATCCAAATGAAAAATTCATTTTAAAGACACTATTCAGATTTTCTTCCCTTTGTTCTTTTTAATTACTCTGCTAGAATATGCTATTTGAAGACTTAATCCATCAATGTTTTTAAAACTATTAGATTGAAAGCATGTCAGAAACATTGGACAAGGGAAAAAAGATAAAACCATAATGCTCAGTCATCTCTGGGTAGAAATGGGGAGAAGGATTTCTGGTAGATTTTGATGTTAACCTCCAAGGGGGCTCATAGCCACAGGCATTCTTCCATATGCTTGACTTTCTCAATCTCTGCAACAATTAAAGCTTTTGCATATTTCCAGAAGCTGAGTGCCATTTGAATTGACAAACTGGGATTTCTCCAAGGTACTTCACACTCCCTTCACATAACCCTGCTTAAACTTTAAACACCACAGTATGTTGCCTTAGGGTCTGCAACTAGCAAAGGCAAGGAACATGAGCCCAGGTCTCCTGTCAGATGGCACAGTCAAAGAAAATATTAAACAGAGTCGTTTCCATGCCCATTAAGCAGGGGCACTGGAAAGCAAAAGGGAAGATAAATCTAATTTTTATTATCATAGCTGTACACAGCTGGAAGACATGTCCTAGGAGAAGCCATTGTCTTTGTAGATCACTGTGCAGGAAGTCATGCCAAGTATGCAAGAATTCTTTGCAGGTTCATAAAAATCATGCCTTCTTTCTTGTATCCAATTTGCCAGATGTTCCCTTCTGAGTGCCAAGGCCAGCTTCTTTCCAATATAACACTGTCCTGATTTTTGTTACAGTGACAGTTTTGAGAATTTATGGAACTTATTCCTATTGCCCACAAAAACATTCCCTTTAACTGACATTGAAAGTTAGGATAGTGGATTAGATGGTAGAATCAGATGTGTTTATGAGAAGAGCATGCATTTTTTATGAGGAATCCAAAATACTAATCATGATGGTGAGGGAGAGAGAGAGGGAAGAGTCTTTTGGTTCTACAAAGAATATCCAATAAATGTGTAAAGTTAATTATACATAAGGAAATATTAGGTTTGGCATGTAAACCTTTTGGAAAAAAACCCTCCAAAGCTTTTTCTTCCAATGTTCATTTACATAAGTTACATTATTCACTACAAAAAGGCTTTCAGCATTATTATGAGGATTAGTATAAAACCATTTTTTATACATGGAACTCCAAAGCAGCTAGCTTTTGGCAACTGGTCTCCTAAAAGATGATAGCCCATGTGTGGCATCACATAAAATTGTATTCTTCTAGATTGCATTAGATGTTTTGGAAGACATGGTTATGTAGTTGGGCATTTCAAACTTTTGTTGATGAAGCATTAGATGTTTTGGAAGACATGGTTATGTAGTTGGGCATTTCAAACTTTTGTTGATGAAAAAAGAAATGACTATAATCATGCATGCTAAAACATAAAATGACACATGATATCATAGATGTGGAAGATATCTAGTGCAACATATACCCAGTGCAGAATCTGTTGAGGCATCTTTAATATTTGTCCATCCATTCTTAAAGATCAGGAAGTTCTTTCTGATGTCTGACTGAACCTACTTTTTTATTGGTTGAACTTAGTGCCTCTGGTCTGACCTCTGAAGCAAGTAAGTCTTCTTCCTATTCTATGAACAATCCTTCAGATATTTGAAGACTACTAATGTTGTATGAACAATCTTTGGCATGTCAAGGATGATACATTTATCCCTCTGCTGAGCTGCCTTGGGTGCCAGTTTTGCTTCCAGATCCAATTCAAGGTGTTGGTTATGACCTTTAATGTTGGTTATGGCATAGGTCCAGGCAACCATTTTTGCCCATTGCATCTGGTCAGATGGGAAGGGTATGTTACACACCCTATCAGTTTAATAATTTTGACGGGCAGGAAGAGAACTTTCTCTGCCGTTGTCTTTACCTTTGGAACATTCTTTCTCCAGAGGTGAGGCAGATCCTTGTTCTCCTATGTTTTAGACATGTCTAAAGATCTGGCTTTGCCAGCTTGCTTGGGGCTCACAGAGGATGCCATGCGGTTGATTAGTATTGTCCCTCCACCTTTTAATGCTGAATTTTGTCTCATATATATTTTTTTATCAACAGTTTTTGTAATTGAACATTTTACTTCTATACCATCTAATGTAAGGGAGGTGGACAGTTTCAAAATTTGAAAAATAACTAAACAAATATCTCCCTTTAGTTATATCTTTTATGTACAAAACATTCCCAGATCTTTTAACCATTATTTTTAAAAGCTGATTTTCAGGCTCTTTATCATCTTGTAGGCCTTCTTCTGAAATTGCTCCAATGGTCACTGCCCATTTTGAAGTAGGCTGCACAGAATTTAACATACAGTAGTAACTTTCCATGGTTCTATTAATGCACCTCAAAATAGCATTTGCTTTCTTAGCCCAACATTATTGTCTTAACTCATGTTAGCAAGGACATTTTACTTTAAAGACCTACTTTAAAGGTACTACTGCAATCTATGTCTTTTCCATCCTGTGGTTTTCATTTTGCTACCCAGCTGTACAGCTTCATATTCTTTGTGTTAAATTCCATCATATTCATTTCAACCAACTACTCAAGTCTGCCTAAATCTTTTTTTCTCTCCTTTTCATCTGAAGTATTAACTACCCTCCTAGCTTTGTGTTAACTCCCTCCTCTAAGGCTATGATAAACTTGTTGAACTTCACAGAGTCCAAAACAGAGGGTGTTTTTACACTCCACTCAATATTTTCCTTCAAAAAAAATTAAGCCATTAACAAACAATCTTTGGTTTCAGCCACTTATTAATCTATCTAATAGTTGTACTATGTATTGGCTACACTACATTGTAGTTCACACATTACCATTTTAGCAACCACAGTTGTGACTAGAAACTCCATCACTAAGTACTGTGAATAATCACATCACCACAGTGGACTTATGACATCACTTCCCATTCAACTGTTAAGTCACATGAGCACAAGTTGTGATTTTAATTTCCTGTTGTCCATTAACTCCACTTGTCACATTTGTGACAAGCTTGTTGTGGTTCTAAATGTGAGGATTGTTCACAAAGTTTTGTTTTGTTTACACTGTTATAACTTGGAAGGGACACTAAACAAGGCAGTTAATAAGCAACAACTACTGGTATTAAGAACTTTTTGATGAATCAGATCAAATGATTTGCTAAGATCCAGATACACTTTGTCTAGGGCAGGGTGTCAAATTTGATTTCATTGAGGGCCAAATAAGGGTTGTGTTTGACCTCGGGAGGCCAGGATGGGTGTGACCACCTTTATATCACTCATGTCAGGGGTGCCTGTGGTGGCTCGAGTGTTCTGCCCATGAAAATGGGCTCCTGGAGCTCGGGAACCCATTTTCTCTGGCAGAGGCACCATGGGCCGATACTTCACTCTTTCCAAGGTGGCTCCATGGGCCAGATCTAAGCACCCTATGGGCAGATCTGGTCCCCAGACCTTGAGTTTACACCCCTTGTCTAAGGCATTTCCCTGATTTTGTAAGCTAATAACTCTACTAAAGAAGAGATAAGATTAGTGTGACATGATCTGTTTGCAACATACTCTGTCAGCTTCTGTTAATTACAGGATGCCTAAGCGCTCACAAACGTGCTGCTTAATGAGCTGTTAGAACTCCTTGTCCATATAGACATCAAACTGAAAGGTCTGTAATTTCTTAAGTTGTCCTTTTGGGAGTGTAAACTGAAATATCTGACTGTTACAGAGGAGAATAAGGAGGTTAAAATGTGCTCTAAAGTCTGAACGATATTATTTGTTTGGTCTCTGTAAAACTTTGAGTCAATTGCTTAATCAATTCAATACATTAGATAGAATGAATCACCTCTGAATTGATTTTAAGATTAAAGACTTAAACTGAGTCATCAAATTACATTAATAACTTGAATCAAAATACATAGCTAAGTCAAATCTGAAGTGATTTCCATAACTGTATTATGTATATTCTTTCTCTTTTTTATCTTTTCTGAACTATTTGGTGTGACTCAATGTGTCTTTCTAATGTATTTATCCCATACTTCTGCTCCATTATGGAGCTCTAGTTGCAGGAAGCTGAAATTTTGTCCTAATGAGAAAATTCTGTCCAATTCTAACCTTGCTTATTTCTAAACTCTGTCCCAATGGCAATAAACTTCTAATAATCCTTCTAATAGTATATTTGCTTTCTTAAGTTCATCCCATTTTTCACATAATCTTTTGCTTTTGATTAGGTTCCACAAATGTATATGATTTGTTTAGTCTTTGCAGTTGCAAATAAAGCCTGCTGAATGAAAATGGCTGCATTATTTAGGTTTATTGAATATCTGACGCTGGGGAATGTACAGCTCATGAAATTTTCAGTGAGGGAGTATAAATGAGACTTCGGATACATTTTTAAAATGTGAATGATCAAAATTTTATACAGTGAATGCAAGTGCCGACTCTGGCTATAGCATAGTTAATTTAAAGTGAAGTTCTACCAGGAAAGCAGCTGTAAACCTGTAATGTATATTTATTGCTTCTGGATAATGTGCTCACATTTGTAAGCTAAAAATTGCTGCCTGATCTTACCTTCCCATCCAGAAAATTGACGTTAAGAGAGGCTTTCTGGGACTTTTTCCAGTTGCGTTTAGATTACTTTAGGCTAACCTTTAAAGCAGAGCATGTGAAATTTCTACATCAAATTAATGAGAGCTCTGGATCCAGCCATTTGGATAGAGGGCAAAACATTTATCTCACTGCTTTCATCAGCTTAGGATATTAACCTACGTGAACCAAGCAGGACCTTTGACTGCTTCTATGTTCTCTAGGAAATAATGCAGCTAGTGATAAGGCAGATAAAAATCTACATCCTTTATTAGGATATGAATACACATGTTCTCTGCTTAGAAGAATATGAACAATGTCTCTCACTCTTTGGGAGTATTTCTGAGATACTGTTAAAGATGATAATAGAATTGGTTGGTTTTGTCTAGAAAAACTTGTCGGTCTCCTTGATGGGAATGTAGAGATATACAGTATGTGAGAAGTTTTTTTTGGATATCAAATTTTTCAGATGAGGCCTGAGCAGCAATCTTAAATGTCCAGCTATCTCAGACCGTTGGACATTTTCATGATAATTAATATCTACTTATTCATCAAATGTGTAGGTCTCCTTGTTTTATGGAAAAATTGAAGGTTATGAAATAAAAAAAGAATTATCTAGAGCAGGGGATCCCAATCCCTAGTCCACAGACCTGTACTGGTCCAGGGCCCATTGGGAACCAAGTGGCAAGCAACCGTGTGAAACTCCATTTGCACATGTACAGGATTAGGTTGCACACAAAAAATCATCCCCTCCTCTCTGTCACTGCCCACTGCTGCCACTGTTAGTTTGTGAAACCAGAAAGGTTGGGGATTGCCGATCTAGAGCTCTTGTGATAGAAATTTAAAAACAAAGATAATGAAGTTCAACTCAGAGCACACTAGAAGGTTTATGTCATAGCTTTAGTGGCAGAGAGAAAGTTGTTTTCCTCCATCATTCTGCCTGCAGAAAATCATCTAAGAGAGCTATCGGAAAGAGGCATCCACTAAAAGTCCTTGAAAGCCTTATTGTAGCCTCAGCAACAAACTGGTGGATTTGCCAATATTTTTTTCTTAAATTACAAGAAAATTGAAGACAGCATTAGTGAGAAAAGAAGGGAAGCACATTGTTGTGTTTTTCAAATTCTGTTTGATCCATTTTTTTTCTTGTTTTTTTTCAGGATATGGACAAAGCATGTAAATGAGTTCAGACCTTTATCTAAATAGTGGGTTTTTCTTTCAGGACATAATGCAGGTAGTCTTTTTACTGTTTCATCTGGGTGCACCAGTTATGCCCTCTCCTAGATTGGGAGGCCCTTCAGAAAGTCACTCATGTCCTGGACTATTGCAATGCACTCTACATAGGACTGCCCTTGAAATCTTTCTAGAAGGATCAAGTGGTCCCAAATAAAGTGGTACAGGCAGTGATGGGCCTACATAATTATGGCCATGCATCATCTCTGCTCTGTAAGTTGCACTGGATGCCATTTTGTTTCTGGATACAATTTCAAGGAGCTAATTGTTATCCAAATCTAGTTAGGCAGGATAGGCAAGCTTCAGGTCCCATTGGTCAAAGAATGCCAGTTAGCAAGGCCTAGAAGAAGTACTTTCCTTACTGTAGTGCCTATCTTATGGAACATTCTCCCTCTGTATATCGAAATAGCCTGACCCTGTTGGTCTCTTTTTAAGGTTCTAAAGACTTGATTCTGTGCCCAGGCCTTGGGCCAAGAGTGTGTTCAGGGACCTGCTTCTTGATTCTGTTAATGATTCGGATTTGTTGTTTTTCAATTACTTTGTATTTTATTTTTTGCAATGTTTGTACTTGTTTTATTTTAATTCTGATTGCTGTTTAAAATCATTAATTGTGATGGTCAGCCATATAAACTGAATAAAGAAATGCATAAAATAAAGACCTACATGGTATAGAACCTGATCCCTTGAGGAACCAGCTATCTCCCATAGTATCCACCAGCCAATTTTACGGAGCAAGTTTGATGCATTTTGGGTTATTTCAACTAAAATAATGTCAGGACACAGAAGGATGCATTCTTTGTTCTAGTACCTGCACTTAAAAGGAATTTTCCCCATATTTTGATGGCGCACCTCAGAGATCCTAGCAGACTTGGCTGTGTGCCCAGGCCTTTGATGACAATGATTGACTTCTGTGTAATGTGGGTTTGCTTTGATTGATGTCTGGTTTGTGCCATTGTTTGTTCTTTGTTTTTAGCATTATATTATTTGATTCCTCTCTGTGCTTTTATCTGTGAACTGCTAAAGTTTCTGGGAGTCAGGTAATTTTAAAAATCTTGGCCCCTTGAGACAAATAATTCTGTATAATCATGGGTATTTGCCTTGCTTAAAAAACCACTATAGATACTTACATGCATAGGATAAGGATAAATTATTTCTCATGAACCTGCCCAATTATTATTCAAATTATTTCCAAAGGCTATTTTCCAGATTTTTTAAAATTGTTTTTATTTATTTATTTATTTTATTTTTTGGGAGTAATGCACTTGACAAATTGAAAGAGGAAATTTTCAGTTTTGGGTCTTAGACCATGCAAAACAACTAAGATATAAATCATTTACTTTTTAGAAACCAAATTGATGATATTTAAAAAAAACACCACTCCAAGGATATCAATACAATATTTAATTGGTGGTACAAGCTCAAAATGACATATCAACATTTTGTATACACAGTATTTTTTTCACATGGATTTCATAGAATATAAATAGAGAAGTTTCACAAACTTATGATTTATCCTTGAATTTCAGAGACCCACTATTGAATTAATTGTCCTGCCAAATAATTTGCCTCCGAGTCTCATCAGTTTGTCTTCTGAGAAAAGAGTAAACATCTTGTAAATAAAAACTAGCATGTCAGTGAAAAGAATGGCTAATTTCCCTAGAATCCATATACAGATTTTCTTGTATGTTTGTTTACATTTTTGTAGAGAAAATATCCAGCAACATGAGCCATTCTTGCCCTATAAAGTAGAATAATTTAGACTAGAGATCAGTAATGTCTCAAGGTCTATAAGTCACCAGCTTCTAATGTTTTCTGCATTTAATTTAATAGTTGAGTAAAATAATGAGAAAAGATAGTTAAGAGCTTATTTTAATCCCTGCATACTGAAGCAGTCCCCCAAATTCCCTTTAGATCTGTTCCTGTATTTTTCACCTAGAGGACTAATAAGAAGCAAGCATGAGAAGCCACTCAGGAGTCAAAAATTTGGTTATTTGTTAGAACAAAAAAAATTAACTCCAGTTCAACAAATGTGCAAACTTTTCAATGACATAACTATAGTACATAGGACATCTAAGTCATTCTTGGGGGAAGTTGCAGATATTGTTTCATCTCCATCTGCAGCATATTTGCTAGAAATTATTGCTGTTTTAATTCCAAACAGTAGAAGTAAATAGATTCAACCCAAGGGATGATGGGTTTTCTACTATTCTACCATGAACCTCAATATCAAAGAAAATCTCCTATCTCAACAATCATGCTAAGCAGGCAACTTTTGATTCAGTGAAATCCATCAATGAACTATTGAACATAGTCATTACATTTGTCTTCAGTATCACTTGCATAAAATCACCAAAACTGATAGAATTTCTAAGTTATCATTATACATTAATTCCTGCATTCCCTAAACTGTTTTTGAGTTTTGTAATATTCTCCCATTTTGTTTATATTGCTCTGGAATACAGAGGTCCCCAAACAAGTATATTCCATATCAATAATTTGTTCTTCAGCCAGAGAAGAACATGTTTCAGAGTAGGAGCACAAATGCACAATGGAACATATATAGTTTATCAGGGTATATTCTATATTATTTTAGACCTATCATAAAGGGTGGTAGAATGAGAGAGAGGAGAAGAGATTCAGTTTGCAGTGATCCAAGAAATGAACCTGTAGCTCTAAAAATGAAATAAGGACCAGATCATCTCTCTAGAGTATAAATAAATTAGATTTATTTCTATTACATACCAAAGGTCAATTCATATGATATAGCAGGAATGAATGAACTTGCCTAGGATTCTTGGAAGAGAATCCTAAACAATAACATTTTCCGTTAAATTTACACATAGACAACTGAAGTTGGGTGTACTACAAGATTTCTCTTTACCAAGGTTCCTCTCTACCAAGATTGCATAAAGAAAGTTGGCTGCAATTATTCAACTTAATAAAAGTTGTTTTGGAATAAGGAATGCTATTAAAATATGCAATGCACAAAATAAAAGCAGTACCCAAAAGATCAAAACAGAGCACAGATGTATGAAATTTCACACCCCTGTATAAATCTGGATGCCATAACTATAATTTAAATATATATATATATTCTTTTTAAAGATGAAGGACTAGGTAATCTGTGGCTTGCTTAATCCAATTTTAAGGCTCAACTTTTCCTTATTAGGATTTTTTTAAAACTTTAAACCAGCCTTGCACACTGCAAGCTGAAGACAGTCACCATAAGACTGTCTTCTGAGTTCTGAAATAGGATAAATAGCAACCTTATGATATGCACTTCTTTGGGACCAGGTTTGCTCATTACATGTCTGTATTATATCAGTGGGGTTCTAGTCTGGTTATGGACAGTGGTGAGATTCAAATAATTTAACAACCAGTTCTCTGCCCTAATGACCAGCTGAACCAGCAATTCTCTTAACTGTTTAGAAAGTTAACAACCGATCCTAGTGAATAGGTGCAAACTGGTTGAATCCCAACTCTGGTTATGGACATATGCACCATATGACTTTGGCACCATAAAAAATAAAGGCAATGACATTCACATTCTTGCTTGTATGAGTCCATCTTTCATATTACTTCTAGATATAATTGTTCATTATCTTTCCTCTCTCTCTCTTTATATATACCCTCAAAACTGTAAAGGACCAAATAGATATAGTTCCAATATATACCATAGATTTTCCAGTATGGTAAATATAAACATTTACAATAGTGGCAATATTAGTCCCAAGGGAGAGGGGGCTAAATGTTATAAATCACACAAGGAGAAAATTAGAAATCAAATATTTTTTAAACTTTTATTTGTTGTTGTTTTTTGGAGGAAGGACACACACACACACACATATGTATTTAACAGTTATAAATAACAACACAATAAAGGCATGTTACTCTTGCAAAGTAGTCTAGAGCAGGGGTGGGCAATTATGGCTCCTTCATGACTGGTGGACTTCAACTCCCAGTATTCCTGAGCCAGCATG
>JAEANM010022796.1:0-11516 GCA_017656035.1 Myanophis thanlyinensis
CCCAAGGACTCGGGGCGGTTCACAGCAGATAAAAGACAAAATACATAACAAAAATTAAAAACCAATCTAAAATTATTGCAGTTGCACATGCAGTGCACGTAGAGGAGCCGCACACAAGTGCGGGTGGCACGCACAAAGCACATACTTTTTGGCACTCGGTAAGTAAAAGATTCGCCATCACTTGGTTAGAGGATGATGATTCCCAAAAGTTTATCTAATGGTTTTCTTAGCTACTTCTTTTATCTTCAGAAGGGAACAAGTAACAATGAGATGAGAGAATGGAAAGAAAAAGTGGGCTGTTCTTGTTTTTGCTGGTAAGATGCTTCTCTCCCCCCATGTTTCCAGAACTGATACACCTCCCTCACAGTTCACACATGCCTCTCGGTTCTTCTGCTCTGCTCTTAAAGCAATATAACGCATAGGGACATGAACAATGATTGTATACATCCAGATAGCAGTAGTGTTGAAGGCAGAGGTGGGCAACCTGTGACCTTCCATGCAGGTGAACAGCATTTTCCAGCCTACGCTGCTGTTAGCTATGTTGACTGAGGCTTTTAAGAATTGTAGTTTAGCAACAGGTAGAGGGCCACTGGTTCCCAGTCCTGGCTACAGAGCATGAGCAGCAATGCCTTGGTCACAAGAGATTGACATAGGTTTTGTCTCTGGAGTGACAGATCAAAAAGAGATAGGGTTGCCCGGAAGCAGAAATTTCAGGAGAAAAATCTTCTGAATAACTTTTATGGGGACAGGATCCCTTAACCAATTAAGGGACAGGTTCTCCCTGCCCTCACTTGCAGCTGTTTATCTACAGATTCTTCTAAGCAGATTTAGTTCTCCTCAGTTTCTGCTATCTGTAGTAAAGCTGTTTTAGTTTTGATTGACAATTATCCAATCCAACAATTGTCCAATCCAACAATTATTACCCAATCATAATGTACCCTTCGTTACAGGGCAATTGTAAAAACTCTGAAGATGTTTGTGGAATAATTTTGAGTATAGTTATATTTGATGGTATCCGTTAGAGCAGGGGTCTCCAACCTTGGCAACTTTCAGACTTGTGGACTTCAATTCCCAGAATTCCCGGGAATTGAAAGCTGGTTGAGGAATTCTGGGAGTTGAAGTCCACAAAATTGCCAAGGTTGGAGACCCCTGTATTAGAAGGCCAGGCTGGGAGGCTGCCATTTAGAATGGAGACCAGGTGTATTTTTGTCTGAACCTTTTGGGGAACTGAAAAGTTTCCTGCATCTGGAAAACACTGGAAATCAAGATGAAGGGATGGGACTTCCTGCTGAACGTAGTTATCTATAGTTTCAGATAATTATGAATGAATTTGGAGAAGAATAAAAAGATCTGAAGGATTCCCCCCTCCTTTTATACTGTAATAAAGAGTTGCCCTTAGATATAAGGTGAGCAGAGTGCTAAAGGGCTTATTGGAAAATGCAATGGGGTTTCAATCTGATAAATTTGCTCAGAGGGACATCTGTTTCCCATGGTGGGTGCCACAACCAAGAATACATGCCTGTACGGGTTTAGTATGTTCTTTGAACCCAGAAATTGTGGCTTGTTCAGCAAACCAGTGTTTAGCACAATATGTAAGCCCCCCTGCCCCCCCCCCCCAGCTGCTGTGGTTCTCTATTTAAGCACTGCAGCTTTTTTAGCAGAGATGAGTCTTGACTGGATGCGTTTCCCGCCTCCGCCTATTTTCCTTCTCTTGCTTTAACTGACCTGTGACTTCAGGCTGCTTGGAATTCATACTGCCTCCCTTGCTGCCTTCTGGAAGAAGAGCCATGGCTTTTGCATTATATATATATATTTTTTAAAAGAGGGACTTTCCAAGATGCTGACCCTATCACTTAGAGCTCTACCTGTTGAACATGCTGATCATCCTGCAATCCCACATCTGGGCACTGCGATTAACTTCAAAGAGAGGGGAACGATGCCTAGAGATGGGAAAAGTCCTTCCCCTTAGTTTTCTGATAAAATGGTATAGCCCAGGCTGCCTCTAATAAGCAAGCTCCCCACCACCACCACTCCCCACATCATACGCACTCCTATTCTTTGGCTTACCCTCAAAGGCCTTTTGGGCTGGCTGTGGGCCAGGAGGGAACAGGAACAGGTGTATGTGTTTGCTTCAACATCCATGCAGAAGCAGCATCTCCTAGGATTTGGTGGGGTGGGGGATGGAGGAAAGTACCCCAAGAGAATGCTGCCTTTCCCACACACCCCTCCTCTCTCCCCACCTCCCCAGCACACTGGCCTGCAGGCTTCCCAGGCTCATGGAAAGAAGCAACACCAGTGATTCAGAGGGTTGATTTATTAAGAACAATTAAAAAGTGCAAAATATGCTTAACTCAGCCACACAGCAGACTTAGGGGAAAGGGAGGGTTAGCCCTCTACGCAGCAGAGTGGGGGGAGGGGGGCTGCAAAGCTTCTGGCTTAGGGGAAGGAAGCTGCAGGAGATGCAATGGAGGAAACAATGGGTGTTTTTGTCAATTCCTTGGTTTCAGGTCAGCCTCTGTGTCTTGTCCCCCGATATGAGTCTCCGTTACTTTCGATCAAGAACCGGATGCCGTGCCAGAGATGGGTGGGCTCTGATAAACAAGAATGGGACCCCCCTCTGCCCCGTTGCAGCTCCCAGGAAAATGCATCTCTCTCTCTCTCTCTCTCATAAGAGACTGCTTGCAGAGGGCTTCAGAAATGAGGAACTCCAAAGCTGTTCATCCGTCTGCAAGAGGTTGATGGCGTCCACCAATCGGTGGATTTAGTTGGGAAAACTTTCTTCCTTGGCCTAGATCAGGGGTGTCAAACTCTGTTTCACTGAGGGACACATCAGGGTTGTGTTTGACTTTGGGGTGGGTGGGTGGGTGGGTGGGTGGAGTGGGCACGGCCAGTTCAATGCCACTCGTGTCAAGGGCACCTATGGAGGCCCGAGCGCTCTGCCAGAGGAAAATGGAGCTTGTGGTCCTCCTAATCTCCGTTTTCGCTGGCAAAGGCACTGCAGGCCAGTCCTTTGATCTTTCCAGGGCAGCCTCATGGGCCAGATCTAAGCACTCCACATGCCGGATCTGGCCCTTGGGTCTTGAGTTTGACGCAGTGGTGGGATTCAAATAATTTAACAACCGGTTCTCTGCCCTAATGACCAGCTGAACCAGCAGTTCGCCTCCAAACTACTTAGAAAGTTAACCACCGATTCTAGCGAATAGGCGCGAACTGGTTGAATTCCACCTCTGGGTTTGACACCCTGACCTAGATAGTCTGACTATTGCCAATATACTTCACTTTTTTTTTAAAGGTTGCTTGACAAATCCAAGCCATTGGCATATAAACCTCAAGGCTGTGATTGGTCCAGGACATGTGCAAAGGTGCTCTGTATGTTTGTGTGGTGCTAAGTTCCCTCCTATCATGTTCCCATGCCGGTATCAATAATTGGTTGGCACGATGCTGCCCCTTCCTCCTTTTTAATTTTTGTTACTGCAACAGGTTTGGTATTCAGTCCTCTTGCTGGGTTTTGGGTTTGAACTTGATAGCTGTTTGGGGCTTACGAGCATATCCCTTTTGTGGCAAAACACGTGAACTCTGGATACCTTTGAATTCATTACCCGTTTTTAAAAATGAAAGTGAGAGAAAGAGAAGGAGATTGAGTTGCCTTATGTCTCTTTCAGCATTCATGTCTTTAAATTGATATTTTGAGCCACCTGGAACAATTTAAAGACTGGCCAGGTAACTCATGCCCCCTTCAAATAAATAAATAAACAAAATGCTACTGGTGTACATATTTAAGGCATTCGTTCTCAATTTTAGCAAGGTTAAAATGTGTGGACTTCAACTCCCAGAATTCTCCCAGGCTTAAGTCCATATATCCTAACCTTGTTAAGGTTGAGAAACAATTTGGTTTAAGGCATTTGAGCCTTAAATCAGCCATCCTGGTGGGATTAGGTAGGAAGTTGCAATAGCCCAAGACAGAAACCAGTCCTGTGTTTCCTAGTGTCTTTCCTTTTGGTGTGCTACCCCCCAAAAATAAGAGAAAATAACTCCTAGTATGAAGGTGTTTTTTTTTTTTTCTGAAAACGTTGAGCAAACTCTCCTTAAGACCACGAGAGGGCAGTACCTCTGTTTTCCTCTGCTTGTTCTTGGTTCTTGCTTTAAGCCTTGGATTTAACGGAAGACACTGAAATGGTAGCACCCTTAGAAGTAGCACAAACCTATTTATCTACATTGTAAAATTTAAAACAAACCTCTTATTTTCTTCCTTTTTGTTGACGTATGTTATATTTCGGGAGTCTCTGATGTAAGCCATAACTCAGGACTGTTTGCTGTATATGTGGATGTTTGTGCTTAACAAGCATACATTGAACACTGAGGAAATGTTTAGGATGACTTGCAGTCATACCCATCTCGGTTCATTCTGGGATGGCTGCAGTATTTGGAGGTGAGTTAAGGAAGGGGCTTCCAGACAAGAGAGTTAGTAAACATCTTGTCAGTAGTCCCCACTCCCACCTTTGCATATTAAGTGAGGAGGCAATCCAGCAAAATTCTGTGTAGGACAAAGGGTGTCCAACCTTGGCAACTTTAAGACCAGAGGACATCGACTCCCAGAATTCTGGCATGCAGCCAGCCATGGGAAGTTCAAGTCCACACCTTTTAAAGTTGCCAAGGTTGGACATCTATTAAAGTGTTAATAGCACTTTGTAATGCCCTGATAAGACCACACTTGGAATACTGCATCCAGTTTTGGTCACCACAATATTTGAGATACTGGAAAAAGTGCAGAAAAGAGCAACAAAGATGATTAGGGGACTGAAGGCTGAAGCATATGAAGAATGGTTGGAATGTCTAGTTTGATGAAAAAAGGGGACTAAGGTTGACATGAAAACAGTATTCCAGTATCTAAGGGACTGACCCAAAGATGAGGGGGCCAACTTACTCTTCAAAGCACCTGAAGGGAGGACAAAAAGTAATGAGTGGAAATTATGCTAGGACAGAAGCAATCTAGAACTAAGAAGAAATTTGCTGACAGTTAGAACAATTAATCAGTGGAACAACTTGCCTCCAAAGGTTGTAGATGCTCCAACACTGGAGATTTTTAGGAAGAAATTGGACAGCCATTTGTCTGAAATGGTATAGAGCAGTGGTGGCGAACCTTTTACTTATCGAGTGCCGAAAAGTACGCGCTTTGCGCGTGCCATCCGCACTTGCGTGCAGCTTCCTCCACGTGTGTTGCATGTGCAACCGCACCATCTGCGCATGCATGCAGCTTTTGCATGTGCAATGCATGTGCACTGTGCACAGGCACTCACGGACACATGAGCAATCATGTGTGCATGTGCAGGAGAGCTCCGAAGACCATCTGGATTTCCTGCTGTAATCGCGTGCATGCACAGCAAAGGCCCAAAGACCAGCTGGGTCTCTGCAATTGCGCATGCTGGAGGTAACTTGGCCAACAGCTTGTGTGCCCAGCAAGATGGCTCTGCGTGCCACCTGTGGTACTCGTGCCATAGGTTCGCCATCACAGGTATAGAGTTTCCTGCCTGCACAGGGGGTGGGACTAGAAGACCTCCAAGGGCCCTTCCAACTCTGTGATTCTGTTCAGTTAGACCTGTGATCTAGGACTTGCGTGATCCCAAATGGACCTCCTATGAAAAAATACGATGGAGCCTCTTTGTTTACTGCAGAAAGCGACTGGTTGTCCTTCAAATGTTACTGAATTTCAGTTCCCACTTCACTGGCCGTATGGACTGGGGCCACAGGTTGTCTGCTCTGCACAGAAACATCTGGAGAGCATCAGATGGGGAAAATCTCTCTTACAGGGATCAAGATAATCACGCTGTGCACAAAGCACATCCATTGTAGGAATGTGACCATTTTTAAAAGAGATAGCTAGCAGACTCAGGTGACCTTTCAAACCATTTTTAACTACTTTGAAGAGACCTCGTGCCCCCCCCTCTTTCCCACTCCCTCTTTTGGCAAGCCACAAAAAAAATCCGGCTGGTTGAAAGTGCTCTTCAAGAACGGCCGTTGCTTCAAAAGTCTTTGTGCATCTCGGCGGTTGCAAAGAAACAATGAAATCCCCGCCTCGTGTGAGTTGCAAAGATGGCCAGTTGTCTCGGGTGAATTTGGGCTGTGCAATTCCAGGTAAAAGAAGAGCCAATTTAGTTTTTAGGCTCACCTTAAGCCATTCGATTGACCGCTGCACCTGGATATTTCTTTCTCCTCTCCCCCACTTGATAGCTAAAAATGAGCCTGTCATCCTGAAAAATATGTCAACGTCCAGCTTTTGTGTCAATTGATCAGTTCTTCTGAAGAGATATATCGCTAAGGAACATCTCACACTGCATCACACCATCCATCCATCCAGCCCGCGGCCTTCCTGCAATTACACATTGCCTGTGCCAGGCTTCCCAAACCCTCCCCTAACCCCTAGCCCCCAAAACAAGCCACAACTCACATGCAACCTGCATCAACCCTCCCAGGGCCTTCCCCACCCTCCTGTAGCACCCCTCCTCCTCACCTGGGACTCCCACCATTTGGGGTTACAAGGACAGCTGGGATATTTTTCTTCAGCTACTGTGATTTTCTTGGCTAAACGATGCGGTCATGTGACATCCTGTTTTACAAGCCTTGCAGTGGCAATCCCAATTGCCGTCATAACTGGAGGACTGCCTGTATTCTGCGTGAAGTTCCTCGCAGGAGATGGGGATTCCTTTCATTTCTATTGTTTCAGAGAGTGGAAGTGGGGTTTTCTTCCTGAAATTCTACGAAATTTATTAACATCTCTCTCACAAGGTGTTCTGGGCTGCTGAACCTGTTTTGGAATATCTTTCTGGAAAGAGATGTTAGGTGCTGCTTTTTTGGGGGGGCTGTATTATGGGATGTTGGGGTCTTTGTGTAATGTACTTTAGGGATGTGGCATACTTATACCTTTTTCAGTGGTGTGTTCTCACTTCATCCAAACATGCCTAGGGTGGTGTACAAATCCTGTATTTTACCTTCAAAATACATTCCTGTATTTACCTTCAAAAACTGATCATGTGCCATCAACTTGTTATTGACTGTTATCCACCAAACTCATCAGCTTTTTCCATGATGATCTGTCCTTAACCTGGGTTTTTCTTTTTTTCAGGTCTTACAATGGAGATGTTTTTTGCTTGCTTAGATAAGTGAAAGCGTGTATGTTCAAAAGCCATATATGTTGTTGTTGTTTTTTAAATTGAACATGCAGTTAGGAATGCAAGTTTCTAATTTCTGAGTCAGTCACAAACTTTGTAGACAGATTTTGGCTAGAACAAAATCCTTTGCAACAGCAGCCCCCAACTTTTTGGGCACCAAGGATAGGTTCCATGGAAAACAATTTGAGGAGGCGATGGGGGGATGGTTTGGTGTGCTACCTAGATCCCATACATATGCAGATGAAGCTTCACTTGGTACTGGTACTTGTCTGTAGCCTGGGGGTTTGGGACCCCAGCTTTATAAGATCTACTTCACTATTGGTTTTGATTGCCCAGATATTTAATTTGAGCCATGCTGACTTAAGATTCTTTAATGCAAAGATAGAAAAGGCAAGTGCTAGGCGAGGTGAGCTTGGTTGGAGCTTATATCACCTGCAGAGAAAGCTCCTGTCCTGTCTTGTTCCCTACCTCTGCTTCAGAATTCAAGAATTCTGAAAAGTTCTACAAGGTATATCTAGGAGCACGGTGGCTCAGTGGCTAAGACGCTGAGTTTGTCGATCAGAAAGGTCGGCAGATCGACGGTTCGAATCCCTAGCGCTGCGTAAGGTTCGAATCCCTAGCGCCTCGTAACAGAGTGAGCTCCTGTTACTTGCTCCAGCTTCTGCCAACCTAGTAGTTCGAAAGCATGTAAAAAATGCAAGTAGAAAAATAGGGACCACCTCGGTGGGAAGGTAACAGCCTTCTGTGCACCTTTGGCATTTCATCATGCCGGCCATATGATCATGGAATCGTCATCAGACAGCGCTGGCTCTTCAGCTTAGAAAGAGAAGATGAGCACTGCCCCCCATCGGGAATGACTAGCACGTATGTGTGAGGGAAAACCTTTACCTTTACCTTTTACAAGGTCAGGCAGACCCTAGTCCAAATCCCCTTTCTCCTACAAGTTTTTAATTTTGGACTCATCTCCACCGCAATATGGGCTAATGGTAGTTTTTTTGGGGGGTAAATTTTTTTATTTTCTTTCTCCATATTTTTAATAACATCACATATCATTAATCAAATCATATATAGTCAGCTATACAAATATCTCTCCAAATAAAAATTATAATTAACAAATATAATAACAAAAATTTCACAATTGTCATATAAAATCATCTCTCTTCATGTCAACTTTTCCCTCTTCTATTCATATTTTTTACTTTATTTTAACCTTCCAAACAACCATTCATTAAGTGTACAGCGTGTTATCTGGGGCTAATGTTGATCAATCTACTATGCACAGTGGCTGTAAGGGATGGCTGAGGTAAATTTGTTCTTGTTGTTGAGAGAAATTTACTTGATCAGTAACTTGAATTAGTGGGAGGAAAAGGGGGCCTCTGCAGTTGACTTCTACTAACTCCCAGTGCCAGCTGGGCTTCTTTCCTTGAGATATGGGAGGACAACCTTTGATCTCAGATCTACAGGAGGCTGTTAGCTGTCTGAAACAAGAGGTCCTAAGTCTCAGAACTTGCCCTGAGAGACCCAGTCTCAAGAGCTTGTGTGCTGTTGAATAATAGGGGAGATAACAGGCTGTTCGCAGATGGAAGCATTTATCTTGTGGTCTGGAGCTGAACCTTGGTTAGATGAGTTGTGTGGCCCTTGCGACACACTTTGGTTTAATGAAAATGGCATCTATCTGGCAGATCCATTATCACTTCTGTAAAATAATACTACTTCAATACTACTTCAGTTCGTATGTTTTTGGACGGGGAGGCATTGTCCTGGTGCTTAGATCAACAAGGGTAAGTAAGAATAGAAAGAAGCAGCTAGTCTTAAAGAGATGAAACTGGGACTATTTAGTTGGGTTGTGGGCTGCTTTGGAAATAATTCAGGAAGGATGCTTTGAAATGTGGCGGGAGTATGAACGTAGCTCCTGTCTACAGGAAGGATGCAGCTGCTTTAAAGAGTTGAAGGCAGATTCTTGCTTGTGCCCCAGAGGTGTACAAAGCACCAGTTTTGGAATGGAAGCTGAAGCCCTCAAGAACTGCAATACGTAGAGTGTCTAGACTCTTAAGAGGATCAAAGGATGTTGTTACCTACAAGAGGAAAACGGAATTGCACCGTCCGGCCATTTCGTACAGGAATGCGACATTACAATGCTGCTTTCATTGCTCGCTTCCTCTTGATTCCCCAGGGATGTCTTTACAGCTGTACTCTTCAGCTCTCCCCCCTCCTCACACACACACACACACACAAACACACACACTTTTCCCTGCCCATGGGGTTTGTTTCTTTGTCATTCTGCATGCTTACAGTGCTCTTGATGTTGCCATTCTCCACTTTCAGCACCCACTAAGTACTTGGGTGAACCCGATCAGGAATTCTTGTGCTTTTTCAAAAAGAAAGGGAACGCCACAGGCTGGGGTTCAGACAGCTGGAAAGCTCTCCTCCACTTGACCCTTCTTCGTGTCTTTCTCCTCTTCTGGTCCCCAAAGGAAACCCAATCCTTTAACTTTGGGCCTCATACCTTTTCTGGCAAGGACTGGACTGCGGAGATGTGTGTGGGGGGGGAGGAGTTTTATGACCAGTCCAGGAAATTTTATGAAATTGTTGTGGGTGTTGGGGGAGACAGGGAATGCAAAGGTAAAGTATCTGCTTGTTCTTTGCAAAACTGATAGTGGGACACTCCTTTCTCGTGTGGTGTTGAAACTGACTTCACCTGGTACCACTGATTCCCCCCACCCACCCACCCCTATTCTTAAATCACATGAGATAGGATCTTCATCTCCTGTCTTTGGAAGCAAGCAATTTGTCAGTTTTATTTTGGGAGGAGAGAATAGGCAGAAGGTCTCAAAATGATGTCTTGGGGATATTCCTTTAAGGATTTTGGGGGATCACGGTAGCTGCTGTCTATCCTCAATTCTCTTGTCTTATGATTTGATGTTCATTCCTTCTGGTGGATCAGTTTTGGGTAAATTCCTTTTTTTCCCCTGCCCTAGGTTTTTTTTTTTTTCTTTTTGTTACTATGGTCACATCCTGGAATGTTTTGAGAGCTTATTATAGACTAAGGCTGGGCAGTGCGCTGGAAATAATTTGGAAAAGGTGCTTTAAAGAGTTGCAGTCGAGGGCTCTATGTATGCATGCATCCCTCCACACTTTGAAGCAGATTTTTGGAATTGAATCTAAAGCATTTCACAGCTCCGTTGCAGGCAGCTTAGGAGGTGTGTGGTTTGATTGCTACAACAGATGACAATGTGCATCTCCATGTTATGGTTTGAGCCCAGGCCTTCAAAACAGTCTTCCTGGACCACAGACTGCAGATAGCCACAGACTGTGTTGCCACTGCATAAGACATTGAGAGAGCCATTCCTGAATTCTGGGTTATTTGGCCCTTTGGGACTGAAATGTAGCAATAGCAATAGCACTTAAACTTATATACTGCTTCACAATGCTTCACAGCCCTCTCTAATAGGTTTACAGTCAGTATATTTCCCCCGACAATCTGGATCCTCATTTTACTGACCTTGGAAGGGAGGAAGGCTGAGTCAGCCTTGAGCCGGTGAGAATCCAACTGCCGACCTACTGGCAATTGGCAGTCAACAGAATTAGCCTGCAGTACTGCATTTTAACCACTGCGCCACCACAATTCCTAGTTTATCAGTTGTTACTTATAACAATGAAAATGATGGGCAAGACTGCTCTCCTCCAGATCTTGTGAACCACAATCACTCTGCTCCCATAAATAAAAATGGGATGTGGGAACCACTATTTTTAGTTTTCAGTTTAAGATGGCTCTATAGATGCCTCTATCTGCCACTTTGTAGAATTATTCCTGTGCCCATTTTTGAGTCTTAAAGGATGGAGATACTTACCCAAATGCTACTTCTGCAGTCTTTGCTTAATTTTCATACCTTGTCCTTTTTGCTGGGTTGCTGTGGAGTTGGACATCCCGACCAAGATGTTCACAGCTTTAGGATTCCAGAAGTAATTGGACAATTGCAGAATGTATATGTACAGATGCAACAGCTAGTCCATGGCTGCACTTTCGTGGGGGCCCCCCATAAAAAATAATAGTTAGCAATGTTATTTCCCATCATTTTCTTTGTCTTTTTACAGGGAAATAGTAAATGCAAATGTTACTTACTAAGGAATAGAAAACGTATATATTATTTTGTAATAATAATCAGCTGCTGCAGATTAATGATGCATACTATCCAAGTTAACTAAGTTTAGTATTCACACTGTTCCTACAGATTACTAATGAGGTCATCAGTTTAATGTTCACTGTTTTACCAAAAGGCATTTATTTATCTAGAGTATGGCATCTACAGAAAAGCTGATAGGCAGGCAGGCAGGCAGATAGGAAGGTAG
>JAEANM010022797.1:0-11516 GCA_017656035.1 Myanophis thanlyinensis
TCAATAAAATCTTATTCTTTGGACTTTGTTTCTCTGGAGTTCTGATTGCATTGATGATGTTGTGTGGAACCCTGACACTGCCCCAGGAATTCCTAGTGGCTATGAATCAGGTTTTTGCCATTCTTCTACATGATGAGCAGTGTGCTTTCCCCCACCTTTATATCAGACAACACACAGATCAAAGCCAAGGTTAAGGGCGAAGAAAAGGGGCAATTGACTGGGTGAGCAGCTGAAATGGCCAAAGACACCCCTGGAATGAGATAGGGGTGAAGGCAAGCATATCTTTTGAAAGGCAAAGAAGACAAAATTAAGCATACTTCTAAATACAGAGAGAGTTGCCATATGGCAAGATGGGTGGAAAACAAATTTAATAAATAAAATAAAGCTAAAGTCATGGGCTCTCTAAAAATTATATTCTCATGTCACATGGCACCCTAATACTTGGCCAGGGGTAATAATGCCTCTAAAATCACTTGTATAGGGCTGCTCCATTTTTAGAGTGATTGCTATAGCACACCTGCTTATATAAACCTGATTTGCTCTCTCTGCTATTCACTTCAGAAGGGGTCAAATGTTGGCCACACTACCCAGCACACTTTATTGCAAATAATTCTGCAATTGGCAGCACAGCAATCCCATCAGAGCTTTGGGGCTTCTAATCCTGAAACTAATTGGAACCAATCTGCTTGCTATGCCAACACTTGGTGCCAGCAGCATTCTGAGATCAGATCAGCATTCTGAGCAATCAGATGGTCATTGATCATTGATTCACCTAAAGTAACTCTTCTGTAGGTATCTGTATGGTTCCATTCAAGCATAGTACCCATGTTCTTCCAATAAACCCATACTATGATACAGCTGTATGCTGATGACTTGTACAATGAATCACACAATCAGCCAACTACATGGTCATATCACACATCAGTCATGTTTATACATAGTGGGAACCAGATTTTTCAGAATGAGTAATTTGCTAGCATGTTCTGCTTAGTTTTGAATATGTTTCTAAATGATGTAGTTCCATCTGCAGTTTGCCTTTTGATGTATGTATAAAAAAAAAACATAGTCATAAACCATGATTTATTTTTGTTTTCTGCCCTTGTGTTATTAGGAGAGGAATAAGTAGAAATCCTGATTCATATGTAACAATAAGCAAACTATAACTGGAATTATCTCCATCTGTTAGATGTGTTTGTTTGTGGAAGAAGCCAAGTGACAGTCACTGATCAGGATGTATCACATTGCTATTTTCACTAATCCAAATTTTGAAGAATACTTTGTGTGCAAGTACATCCATTATCTTGTAATTGTTATGAGCCAGCGTAAGCATTTGCTCTTCCCCTCAATGCACAGAGAAGTGATTTTATTATTAGCCTAGAGTCAAATCTCAGGAGTATTGTTCTCAAATCCATCACATCAACATAATTAAGGCACACTATTTTCATCTATCCTGCCAAGTTCAAACAGTGCTATGTGATAACAATAAGCCAGGCCTGTGCAACTCTTTTGGGACCAATGGCTGTATTTGGGTTTTGAATGACATAATGATGAATGCAGGAAAAAAGAGAGCTAGCCTGAAGAAAAACTCAATTTGATTTAAATTAATTAAATTCAGGAAATAAAACCAATGCATATACTTCTGTTATAATTTAAAAAAGAATATTGTAGGCATCCTTGCCATAACGACATTATAAAGAATTGTCTATTTCATACATACCATGGAAACAGAAGGACAGGAGTATTTAGTGTCATTTACTATATTACATGTAAATTTAGCAGACATAACTTTGTAATTTATTAGACACAATTAGTCGTAATTATTTTCTCACAAAGGAAACAATCATTGACTGCTTGGTTATAAACACACTGCAACTTGAATTGCCTTCATTTATATTAAGAGTTTTACAAGATGATATTATGGATGGAAATAGAGTTTGCCCTTAAGTGGATTACTAAGTCTAGAAAGAGAACTGAGATTTTAAAACCAAATATGTGCATAGGATATTTTGTCACTGTTTTGCTATGTGTATGACAGCAGACAAAATGACTTTCCACTATAAATCCTCCAGAAGCCACTATAGCAAAAATAACATTTGAGAATTCAGAGATTCATATATGTTTATTATAAACTCTAACCATTTGCCTGTTTTTGACATAAATGTGGACTGATAAACAAAAATAAAATACTGAAATCTAGCAGGATGAAAATAATGATAGAAGTTTCAACAGAGAGTATTAGTTATTCCACAATACTTAAGAATTAATTTAGTACTATTTATTTCCAGATTAAGCAATTATCCATCCATCCAAGTTCATTTACTACTGTAAATCAGTAGTATACCGCCAACGTTCAGTGCTGTGCGGGAACGCGTAACAGGCAGGTAAATGTCATCAAAATGACAGGCACAAGTGGGAGATTGAAGTCTAACCCCTTTTTATGTCCCTACAATATGTCTGTGGACTTCCCTAATTCTAACTTTCACAACTTTACAGCAGACGTATATCTGTCACATCTTGCTTTCACATTATTAGTTGCTTCTGGTGGCAGGAGGACTTGTTGTGACATATCTATATTTAACTAACTGTTATTACCAACCAGCCTGCATTAGTAGTCTTCATGTAACAAATTAATTTTCCACAATTTATTTATCATTTATTTACTCAAGCAATTTATAACACCCCTTTGTTTCCCAATATAGTGATTCTAGATAGCAAACAAGGATTAAAATTGAAATAAAAACACAGTACATGTAGCATGCAGAAATAACACATAAGTATATGCAAAAGGTCCAAAAACATTCTACCTCTAATTCAAGAGTTGGAAACAAACAGATCAGTCAAGAAAGCTGATCCAAAAGCCAGGGGAAACAATCAGGTCTTTAATGCTTTATGAAAGACTAACACGGCTGGTGCCATTAGATCTCCAGGAGAATGCTGCTCCATACAGCAGGTGCTGTGACAGAGAAGGCACAATTTCTAGCCCCCACATATTCCCTAATAGATGAGAGCCCCTGTCAGCTCCAATAAGATGTGCATTGGAAAAAAATCCTCTTTATTAAGCTTTAACAAATGCTACACAGTATTCTTAATGCAAGTCTCAATTCCATCTTTCTTTGCTTTGAGAACAGGAACAATTTTATTTGTAATTTGGATGGAGGCCATGAGCTAAAAAAAAAAAAAAACAGAATTAAAACCATGACTTTCAAGCTATGCCAAGGCACTCTGGTGAATTGGGAGAAAATGATTGGTGTGCTGCAATAAATACTGTTTAAGAAATGTTTAATGGCCTTTTCAAGCTCAAGGTATTTGCCTTCAGAAGAGATTGTCCATTGTATCTCTGTGAGATTTACTCGTCTTCTGACCTTACCACTTTTGAAAAGGGTCTGGTTTGGAATAGATAATTATTGTCTACAGAGATGCAGTGGTCTAATTTGCACACATAACACTAAGTTATAACGGGTCTGTTAGATTTTGATTTAACATTAAGTACAAACCAGGACATTATGGCTTGTGCAACAAATCAAATCATCATTAAAAATCCTAGGCTCAGGCAGCCTCTGTCCCCCAAGGAAACTATTTATTGCAGCTTTAGATGAATGTCTTTTCCTTTCTGCCATAAAATCAAAAGAACCAGATTGAGGACTCACATAGAACCATGAAAATTGGCCATTCCTATTTTAAAAGCAAACTTTTTCAGCTCTAAGATTAAAGAGGACCTTCAGTTTTAATTCTGTGGGAAATTCACTTGATTAATGAAGCAGTGACACCGATGGCAAGTTTAATTCTTAGATGTAATAGATGAGGGTTTTCTACTACTGTACAGATAAAGTCAGGATCCTTACCAATGACTTGTGTCTTCTAGACTCATCCAGCTATTGATGTCCTGAAATAACACGACCCCAGGCTTTATATTACTTCCACAATGGCTTGGAGAAATAAGAATACTGCTAAAATACTGGCAATCCTGCTAAAGAAAGATTGATACCTGTGTATAAGGTAACTGTAAAACACTGCTGAATTGGCCACCAATTTCCAAGAAAGCTACATTCAGATTGATATAAATATAAGGAAGAATTCAAAATACAAGAAGAATATATTTGGTGAGCGTATCTCATAGGACATATCTGCACTTATCATTTAGAACAATAGATTGGAAAGAACCTTGGAGGTCTTCTAGTCCAACCCTTGGAGAGAAGGAATCTTCATACATGTACCTTTGTTACATGACTTTGGCTGGAAAATAACCAGTAATAGAGGTTTAAGTAATTTCTGCCCTGAGCTCATGACTACCTTGACTCCAAATCAAGAAAATTTGCCTGGACTGACACACTGTAATGGGCATAGGCAATGGCCTTGAAGGACAGGTGGAAGATAAAGATGAAGGAGGAAAATAATCTTGCAAGTCTGTGCTTCCCCCCGCCCTCCTTCATGTGATCTTGAGGTGAACCAGGAAGGAGCTTGTCTGAGTTGTTTTATCAAGCTATTTTTTTGGCTCAAGCCTCACTTATATAATGGTTGTCTTCGTAGCAGCTCTTCCTCCTGTCCTTCAAGGCCATTCTCTGTGATCAGTACAAACCCTTTGACAACAGTTTTCAAGGTATTCAGTCTGAATAAAAGGCTATCATTAAAATTCCCTTGTTTGCTATAGTCTTTTGTTCATGCAAGATCTTATTGAATGTTCATACTTTCATATATGTGTGTGAAAAAGAAAGAAAAGTAGTGATTAAATATGTGTGTGTGAGCGCGCATGCCAGGCTTTGAATAAGCAACTTTCTAATTGTAAGACAAGTGCTTTAACCATTGTGCAATTACAGCATGCATGGTAAAGGTAGTTCTACAAATGCATTGATTCTGCCAAAGGATCATTCCTGCTTCTTTGAGGTAAGCAGTGAACTGCTGGATTCAGCTGCAATTAACTGAACCATACTAATTAAAACAGGTAGCTTGAAGTGATTTAACATGGAAAAATGTAATTTGGTAGTTGTTTTGTCAATTAATAGAGGATGACATTATCTATTTCCTCCCTTGCTAGTCGATTATTGATTTTATTTATTATTTTATTCACTGTATTTTCCTGAAAATAAGACTATCCAAAAAATAAGCCCTAGCCTGATTTTATGTATGCTCCTAATATAAGCCCTACTTTTTTAAAAAAGCCCTGGTTAAGGTTGTCATCAGCAGGGGGTGTGGACAGCACCAGAAGCAGCAAGGGTGTGGTGGCCAACTGTGGTCAACTGTGGCAGGTAGCAGTCTGCATAGTGCAGGTAGATTGATTACCGGTCCAAACAGCAGGCAGAGGCACACAATCTGGATGCACCGTGCAAGGCACAAAAAAGCCAAGAGTCAATGGGCAGGAGTGGGTGGGCAGCCACAGGTGGATCATCTTCGCTCAGTGGCACCAGCAGCAGATGGAGGCAAGGCAGGTAATCCTGACATGCTGCATAGGCTGCAAGAAAGCCAAGAGACATGAAGATGAGCCTCCCTTGGCCAGCTGCCCACTCCTTCCCACTGTCTCTTGGCTTGCCCACTCCACTGAGGCCATGAACAAGCAGAAGAAGTGGGCCTCCCATACATGGAAAACAAATAAGACATCCCCCTAAAAAATATAAGACCAGGTCTTGTTTTGGGGAAAACATGGTATTTGACTGCCTATCTCAAGTACATGTCTGTGTGCAATTCATGATATTAAAACTAGAAAAACAGACATTAAAACTAGGAAAAATACATATTTACAATAGTCAGGAGACAGGTTCCATTACCCACTTAGGCCCTAGGCTTAAGAGCAACTAAGTACAATGGGGCAATTTGCCAGTGTGGATAAGCACTCAGCCTATTTTGTTTAACCTACAGACCAGAGTAGAAATGGCCTCTGATTTGATTCATCCCCATCTCTTAATGACAATATAGTGTCTCATTATATTTTACTGCTCCCTTCTGTAAATGCCCATCAGTTTTACTTAACTATGTATATTGTTGCCTCCCAAATATAGTAGAATAGAGGAAAATTATAAACATTAAATCTCTGTGACTATGGGTTGATTTAGTTTACATATCACATTAGACATGATTTACTTTAAATATCACCACAATTTATTGATACTGCTGCTATCTGTATTTGTCAGTAAGCCATAACCTACAACTAATCAAAAAAGCTAAATTCAAAAAAGCCAAATGAAGGTTTATGCAACGTCCGAACTCAGCCATTTTTTGCAGTGCAGATTGTAGAATATTTATCCAGAATAAGTGAAGAATGCTAAGTGCCTTTGGCTATTTTACTTTCAAATGAAAGAACAGAAACAAAAAAGGGGGGCTCAGAATAAAAAGAGGCAGACTTGTCAAAGAACTTTTGACCTTCATGTTTAACTACAGACTGTTGCCCTTCTTTTTATAGAATTGCTTGACATGGTCCAAAATCAATGCACTGATTTCTTTGACCAGTTTTTCCCAGCTTCCTTGGAGAACAACTTCTGACATTTTAAGCTGACTGAAGCTGTTTGTATTGGCTCCCTCGTGACTTCTGCCTGGCTAAATCTCAGTAACTCTGTTCTATTCTTATCCTTGATATTTGTTTCTCCTGTTTTTGAAGCTGTTGATCATGCTCAGCTATGGAATTTTGAGAGATGGATCCTTCCAAGACAAAGTCATCCTTCCCTAAAACCCCTTTCTTCTCATTCTGAATATGTGGGAGATGGAGTCTCTTTGCCTTTGATCTGTAGCTTCCCTCCTCCCTCCAGCTGACCTTTATCATTCATCATTCATGTACAAGTGAATATGTCTATTCACTTGGCATCAATGTTCATTGTTCTTATCTCTGCAGCTCCTATCTTATTACTAAGGAAAGATGCCTCAGCTCTCAGATTTGGATCAGATTATCCTTATGAACAAAACCACTGACGGTAAAAAAGCTTTGTGAAGGACGTGTCTGTTACTAATCTTGACTGTCATGCTGAAGGGGCATTTAAGTTTGGGGACAGATAGCAACAGAACAAAATTTGTCCACATTGTTGCAAATGATGGGCAGGGTGTTTGCTCACTCAATTCTCTATGTCCACTAGCCACTTCTAGGAGCTATTCACTTTTTTTCTAAGGCTTTCATAATTCAGGGACAGGAAACTTCTTTATAGAAAAGACCATATTTTGGGGAATAGGGATAAAATTTTTAGACAATACATATGAATGACAGTAGGGCTGAATTTCGAGTTGGACAGAATTAGCGCCGTCAAATGCGCACATCCTTTTTTCCATATATCTACATATCTACATATACTATACATTCTCTCTCTCTCACACACACACACACACACACACATTTGTGATCTGTTGGGTCATCCTTTCAGAGATATTTCTTTAAATAAAACAGAGCCCCTATCTTCTAGCATTTCTGATGATACCTGGTTTAATAATGAAATGTCTTCAAGAAAAGCATTGAGAGCACCAAGAATCTGCCACCAGAAATATTTTTTATTTAAACAGAGTGACCTTGGGTGGGTTGCTGTTGTTTTAGTTTTAAAATTAAAAAAGAAACATTTATTAAAGAAGAAAAATATATAGCAAGACAAATGTTGGTGCTTTTTGTTTAATAAAAGACACTTTTCATAAGATTTGTGGTTGATCTGCCATTCTTTAAGTGTACAGTATTCTAACGTTTTCACTTATTTTCACCCCAGCTTAAAGCAATATGCAGCTGACCGTGCTGGAATACCAGTTTCTTCAGATAAATCAGCACATTCTCCATGGTTTGTCCTTGCAGAGTATATATAATGAGAGCAAAGTATGACTATATTGGGAACTGTGTTCACTGAAGAGGGACATCTTCACCTTCTGATAAATTGAGCATAATTCTTAGAATCTTGGCAACGTCATTTTCAACACAGTAATTTTTTTTTCACCATGATTTTGTACATTATCATTGTCACCTCAGAACAGTTTACAATCCCACTGAGTTGTAGGAAGCTGTCAGTAACAATTTAAAAACAGGATCGCATAACCTCCTGAGGGATAGGATGGGACTAGGCTACGTGATCTCTGGTGGCTAAAGGAGGGGCCGTCTACACTCAGTTTCAAAATAGGAAGTAATTGAAAAATGAATCAGCCAGAGCATAGAAAACTTCAAAGAAATAGTGCAAAATTGGAAGATGTGGAAAAACCTGGCCCATAGTATTGCTAAGAGCTGAACACAACTGAATGGATAACATCATCATCATCATAACAACTAATGTATTTGACTGACACCAAAAAAAATCCAGTTTCTATACCATCTGCAGCCACAGCAGCTCACTTGCCTCATACTTCAGCCCAAATTGCCTCACAGGGTTGTTGTGAAGAAATATAGGAGGTTGGAGTCAATGTACCTTCCCTGAGTTCATGACTAGTCAATTCCTTGGTGCTGTGTGGGAGAGGGAATGAGGAATTGTGAGAGTGGCTGGTAAACTGTTACAAAGGATTCAGAAGGAATATCACATGACTGCAATAACAGCCCAGCAGTAGTCAATAGGACTGAAGCACTCAGAACTTTCCCAAATTTCATTCTCAAGGGAGTTGGGACAAATTGTGTAAATTAGCCCATTTGAAGTAAGTTAGCCCATTTGAAACAATTTGGGGTTCAAAAAATGTTGCCTTATGATGCACGGTTTCATCTAGGTAAAGATCATGACAACAAGAGTTTTATTAATACTGGAGCCAGTTTGGTTTAGTGGTTATGGCACCAAGCTAGAAAGCTGAGGCCATGAGTTCAAATCTCCCCTTAGTCATGAAAGAAAGCCATCTGGGTGATTTTGAGCCAGTTACTCTAACCCACCTCACAAGATTGGGTTGTAGGGAAAATAGGAGAGGGTGTTGGATATATTCATCACCTAGAAATATTTGTAAAAATAATAAAGACGGGATATAAACCAATAAATAAATAACTGCATGCATGCGCAAACACACAAATAATCTTTTTCTCTCTCTCTTCTTCCTGTTCTTGCCTGTTCACATACAAACACGTTATAACATCATCTAAGAGAAGTTATGATGATATCATATGGAGAGACTCATGATTCCATGTAGCCTCTAAATAGCCCATATGCTCTACAAAGCAGCTATGCAAATCCAAATGCAATGTGGCCATTTCATGTCTCAATGTTTTAAAAGATTGGCTCAAACAAACAGAAATACTCCAGAAGAAAATAAAAACAAGAGTATTTAACATTCCATTCAATATGCACTCTCAATTTTTACTTGTATCTTGAGAAGTTAAGCTTTTGAATCCATTTCCAATCTTTGTAGAATACAGGTAACATTTTTTTTTAAAAAAAGAAAGACTGCTTTTCAAGTCATTTAATCACCCAGCTCAACTTTTAACAGTTTTTTCCATTCTCATAAGCAGTGTTTTAGAGACAAACTATGCAGCAAGCTTGACTCACTATGGCTGTAGGTTTCTCCAATTCGTAGAAAAATGGGATTTATAATCCCACAAATGAGAGAGCAGTAGATTGGGAAAGCAATAGCAATAGCATTTATACTTATATACTGCTTCGAAGTGCTTTATGGGCTTCTCTAAGTGGTTTACAGAGCCAGCATATTGTCCCCAACAATCTGGGTCCTCATTTTACCAACTTCAGAAGGATGGAAGACTGAGTCAGCCTTGATTCAAATGGCCATATTGAAGGCAGCCGGCAGTCAGCAGAAGTAGCCTGCAGTACTGCATTCTAACCACTGCGCCAGTGTTTCACTGAAAGACTGAAACACTGAAACTTAATGTATCATTTTAGTACCAGTAGTCCTCCACTAGAGCCCAAAATTTCTGTTGTTAAGTGAGATATTTGTTAAGTGACTTTTGCCTCATTTTATAACCTTTCTTGCCAGAGTTGTTATGTGAATCACTGCAGGCATTCAATTAGTTAGATGAATCTTGCTTCCCCTTTGACTTTGCTTGTCAAAAGGTGGCAAAAGGGAATCACATGACCCCAGGACACACTGTCATAAATATGACACAGTTGCCAAGTGTCTGGATTTTGATCACATGACCATGTGATCTTAGCAATGGCTATAAGTGTGGAAAAATGATCATAGGTCTCTTTGTTTAGTGCTGTTGTAACTTTGAATGATCACTGAATAAACTGTTGTAATCGAGGACTACCTGTATAGCTGTTTATTTCTATTTAAGAAACAGACGACTGGATATTTGAATGAAAAGGATTTTGAATTACAAATGGTGGAGAACGTTGATTCTCTGACCTGCTTCATGGTCACCCTTATAGAACTCCACTTATGTGTGGTCAGCTATGGCCAGTCACGTGAGGCCTCCTGCTGCACATGAAACATTGCCTTCTGATCATGTGTCTCCATTGTGAAGAATACGGTGTGTCTGCTCTTGATAACTTTCTCTTGCATTCCCTGTTCTGTAATAATCCTGTTTCCAGCAGCAAGTTCTGAAGATACATAGAGGTTCTTCAACCATTCGTGGGATTATCTGAAAGTACTGGAGCTTCAAAAATTAGCTGGTCTGCATTGCTGTGGCAGCATTTTCAGCTCTCATTACAGTTTTTTTTGCCTGCTCCCTTTTATACCATTGACTTGGACTGTAATTTCTTAGAAGCTGTCAAAGAATACCCTAATTCTTATCCTCTGACAGGTTGTTCAATGGGCAGCTTACTAACTTAATTACCTCTGTTCCAACCAAAGTTACAGAAATACAAGTTATGGCTCAGTTATTTCTTCTTAAGATAAAGACAAATGCAACATTTTCATACAGGAATGGAACTAATTTGAAAATACCATCACTGTGGCCTAGCCGATAATATATTTTCCTTGCCAATTAAAGCATTGTAAAAGGAGAGCAGCTCCCTATAGCTACTCTTTCTTATGCTCCCACGAAGTTACCAAGATACTGTCAGACAAAATTTGCAATTATTTTAAAAACCTTTACTACAGAAGACAGAAATGAGATAAAAATGATATAGAGTTCTTCATTTGGCATATAGACCATGAAGCCATAAAGTAAACCTGGGAAGCTATAAGACAAAAATTTGTGCTAAGATAGTATAAAAATTACAATAATCGATTTCTGCTTTACATTTTCCAGTAGCTTGTTTTCAGCTCATACTGTATCTAATATTGCTAGACATATTAAATCTGTCTAGAAATTTTTGCTAGAAAAAATTGTATTAATTTTTGAGATTCTGTGTTAGTTGAGAGATAGCATTTGTCCAGACAGAGATGTTAGTTATGTCAACAACCAACATTAATCTAGCTTCAAGATCAAGAAGCATAGACCAAAACGTTTGCTAAATCGTAGGAAAGGTGGGGAGAAATGCACACTGGACTTAAATTTCAGTGGCTATAGAAAAAGAACTGCATCTTCATGGTGACATGGGCAATCAACTGTTCTTTTTAGAAAGCAATAAAGAAACTTATTCAGCTGTGCCATGCCATGTGAGGAGAGCCTTAAGCCCAGTATGTGAGTCTAGAATCCAGCCAATCATCCTGAATCAAGAATCTGGGACTTTCAGCCAATAACTTATTTATTTATTTAT
>JAEANM010022798.1:0-11516 GCA_017656035.1 Myanophis thanlyinensis
ATTTTCTTGAAGACGCTCTTCGTAACTCGAAAATTTTGTAACTAGAGCGTTTCGTATGTAGAGGTACCACTGTATATTGTAGATTCCAGTGGAGTTCCTTCCATCATTTTCTGGGAGTTCCATTTTGAATAACAAATAAAAAGATATAACAGACTCTGTTTTTCTGTGTGTAATGTAAACCAGAGGTAGCAGCAGGACTGATATGTTAATGTTATTCTCCAACATCTACACCATCATAATCATAGTCCTGCAGCATATTTTCCTGAATTAGCAGAAAAACATTTGAAAGCACAGACGTTACTCAACCTTTCTAGTTTCATTTTGGGATTAACTAGGGACTGTGCTTTTCAAAACTCTTACACCCATATGGTAAACATGTGGTTTTTGAAGAGTGTTCTGTTCTAAACTTATCTTGATATCACTTTCTTATATAGTAAATGCTTTTAGCCCTCAAACTACAACAGAGACAACAAAAATGATCAAGAAGTTGCTGCAGTCAGCAGAATGAATTTCAGGATTTCCTTCAGAATGTAATATAGTCAAGTCTAGAAAGCCTCACAAGATGTGTAAATGGAACACTACACAAGGCAATATGTCTTTGTCAATTACTCTATTAGGATATTAAATGAGGAAAAATAGAAATTTGGGTCTTCTCTGAAATGTTGAAAGGCCTACTTGTATTTACTTCAGAGGTAGGATTATTCCTATGAACTATCACTCCTCATTTATGCGTATCTAGTTCTTTTGCTCTACATACTTATGACTTACATGTGCTTAACATCTGCAGACTCAGCCAGGAATGTTGCCTTGTGCATGAAACCCAGTTGTAACATTTCCACACTAGTGATTTATAGCACCAACCAGGCATTACTGTATAAAACTAAAGCTTGCCTTTATTAGTGATTTAATCATGTTTGTGCCAAGGAAACTGTGGATACACTTCCAGATGAGGCTTGATCTGTGCTAACAGAATTATGTCAAAGTTCTAGAATATGCAGTTATCTATTTATAATGACCCTGAATTTTACTGATACCTAGAATTTATTTTTGGATTTAATTTTTCCATCATACCCATTTACCAACCTTACCAATTTATTTTAATAAGAGCAATTCATTGCCAAGAAAAGGTTACAACTGAAGAAGTTAAAAAGATTACCCTTCAATAAAGTGACTGATACTCATGAATACCTTTCCTTTCTCTATGATCTGAATGTTTTAATACAAATCCCTGTCCTTCAGAGAAAGTCCTATATGCCTCTCTGCTTTTATAAATCAGATAAAAATATTCTAAACATGGGACCAATTATTTCCAAGTAAACCTATGTAAAATCTAAATATAATGATAATATTCTTATTTTGCAAATTTGTACAGAAACTCTGTACTTCTGTTTAAAAATGATATCACAAAAATCCTGGGCATCCGGCCAGCAAATCCAGTCAGTTGCTCTGACTCCACCCCAATAAAAAGGGATTACAGGGTCATAAAAAAGAGCAAAACTAACAAAAAGAAACCTTCTTTGGATTATGTGGGAAGAAAAACAACAACCAGATTCCTTATATGTAGTTTCAATTCTAATAGTTTTGGCCCCAGTGTTATACTCATATCTATGGAGATTCTCAGTCATCCAGGTTATTTATGGTTGTCCCAAAAGTGCTTTTTCAAGAAGCAACTAGTCTTTCTTATTTTTCTTTGAAGATGTTTCACTTCTCATCCAAGAAGGTTCTTCACCATCCAGTCGAGCTGAAAAAACTTCTTGGATGAGAAGTGAAACATCTTCAAAGAAAAACAAGAAAGTCCAGATGTTTCTTGAAAAAGGCACCTTTGAGACATCCCCATGTTATGTATGCCATGCACAATGTTATCTCTAACATACCTCCTTTGTGTGTTTTGTTCCAACCAAAACAGCACAATTGCTATAGTCTTTTCTCCAATCTCAAATCAGTAATTTTGGTTGACTTTTTCTAGATTTATAATAGCCTTTTTAAGATATAGAAAGAATAAATGAGAGTAATACTCTTATATGGCCTCAGTGCAGATATCTTTGAAATCATTATACCAGGAGTTTTATTTTCAATTTCATTCCTAATAATTCTAAGCATGTAATTTGGTTCTTTGTTTTACAGCAGCTGCAAACCATATGGGTGTTCTCCTCAAGTTATTTTACTAGAACTTCAAGTCGCTTATTTAGTCAGCCAGAACCAGTTCAGATACCATTACTACATAAGTATGAACTTTTTGTATCAAGCTGCATCAATTTATAAATGATTTATAATATATATTTGCTATCTTGAAGTCTACAGTATTTTTTCAGTTAGAGCTCTTTACAATTCCATTTTTGTCTGCCTGAACAACAAATCTATTCATTATTCTTAGCCTTGATCTCAAGTAATTTATATACAAGTAGGAAAAAAAGTATTTTACCAGAATATTGCAATTTTCTTCTACCCTTTACTTCCTCTTTGTCCATCCTTTGACTTGATCAAGGCTTTTTGAAAATTCAGTTGTGCAATATCTGTTGAGTCACCCTTGTCTACCTGTTTATTGACAGCCATAAACAAATTTAAAAGGATGAGATGTGTTAACCTAATGAAAATCTTAATTGTTTATAAACAATAAACAAACTCAGATCTTTTCTACATAGATCATTCTTACTCTTTAATAATACTTCCAACCATTTTCTTCAGAACATTGTTTGACTAACCTGCTTCTAGTTGGTTTTATATTGTGCCTAATTCTTTATAAGCTGTAAAACTATGTTTCCCATAGCGACTGCATCACTTAATGACCAAGTTGGTATCTCAATTGTGGATGCTAAACAGGAACTACCTGTGCTAAAATTGCCTCTCACAACTATCATTCACCCCATTCCAAACAATCATTAGAATATTAATTTAAAAGAGAATGATGTGATTTTTAAAATAGCTATATTTAAAGCAGCATTTTTCAGCTTCATGTGTGAAGTGAAAAAACATAGTGTTTAAATTTTTATTTATTATTTTATTTGTTAAATATATTTGCTTCCCATCTGTGAGGCTATTCTGGGTGGCATACAACAATAAAATAGAAAAAAATAGAGATGTTATACTCATATCAGATCTGAAAAACTTCTGAATAATTTTTGAAGTGTGCACAGCTGTAATTTGTACTATTATGTTAACCTATTTGTAAATATAAATAACTATGTTTAAACATATTACAAATGTATTACAAGAATTGTACATTGAAGGAATTAACATTTAACTATTTCACTGGTATCAGGATACCCTGTGAGTAAAACTTGATCCTGAAGGATACTATATAATTTTAAAAAGAAATACTGAATACTGAAATAGCAATGAACTGAAGCAAAGGAAACTGCCCCTATGGGTGCTAAATGGATTTTACCAGATATAAACATGTGAGAGGTGTTCTATTTGCTTTTTTTAAAAAAGTAACTTTATTTATGATGACCACCAGACCTCAGGATAGTGTGTCTAGTGAAAGTTTCTCAAGCTGAACATCTTTGATTTTTTTTTTTACACTTGAAAAGGAAGATCGTAAGTTACCTATAAATCCAGCTTGGCAATGATACTGAAAGGTCACCTGTGTATATTGTTTATCATGGTGTTAAGTTGACTCTAATGGTTTCAGTGATTCCCTAGCAAGGCAAGTAGAAGTTATTTTGGTCATCATGCTGTCTCATAAATAATTGACCAGAGTTTAAAATTGGCCATAACCTTTGGAGACAGAAAAGTCCTTTCTTCCCTTTTTTATATAAAAAAAAATGAACTGTAAAACAGGCAAATAAAATACAGAGATTAAGGATAAAAATATTGATTATTGGATAATAATATTGGACTAAAACAGGAGTGTCAAACTCAATTTCATTAGGCCATATCAGGCTTGTGTTTGACCTCAGGGTGGGGTGGGTGTGAGCAGGGTAGGTGTGGCCAGCTTGGCATCACTCCTGTCCGGAGCGTTTATGGAGGGCCAAGCGCTCTGCCAGCAAAAACAGACTCCCAAGCTCCATTTTCACTGGCAGAAGGTTGCAGGAGACCATGGCAGCCAAAAACAGAGCTTGGGAGCCTGTTTTCACTGGCAGAATCACTGTGAGCCAGTCTTCACTGTTTCCACAGTGGCCCAGATCTAAGTACCCCATGGGCCAGATTTGGCCCCTGCGCCTTAAGTTAGACACACCTGTACTAAAACATTCAGATGAACTAGAGGAAACATAAGCATCTTACCTCCCTCTTTGCATCCATCAGAGGATTTTCATGATATTTAAATTCATTTCCAACCTAGTAAAAATATCTCATAATTCATTTGGCTAAATTAGCTTGTAGCCTCAACACTTTTTAAGGCTAATAGTTTGGGGATCCTCGAGTAATTTGCTGGACTAATTAGTGTCTCATTGTTTTGTCTGCTACTTTATACCTCTGGACTAGAGTGAAATAAGATTTTGTGATTGACAAGCAAAAGAGAAATTCCATGGTCAACTGGAGAGTCTGTATTACATATTATGAAACAGGAGCAAAGTGTTTATGTTATATTATTGTATTTTTACTGCAAGGAAAAAGGAGAGATTCTTGTGAGATATTTGCTTCAGGTGTTAAAATAACTTGACTAGCCTTAGGGAAACTACACAGCTTGACATGGATTTTTCTATCCCAGGCAGCAAAATGACCTGGAATAGCCCTAAGAGTCTGATTTCTAAATTCCATTCTTTTCATTTGGAATATAGAATATCATTTCCTTGTAACATTTTTTATTCTTCCCTCTGTTACCTCCGCAGGAAAACGGATACATGAGTTAACACTTTATAAAAAGACACCTTGACACTGGAGTTGGGAAATGAATAATCTAGACATAAATGTAAAATTTTATTTATTTTTAATTAGATATTTATTTGTACCTGGTTTATCAGTTGTCAACCTGTCTGACATGAGAGGACTGAGATATGCTAAATCATGTACTTATCACAACTTTCTTAACAACTGCAACATGTTCTGTATGGGCTGCATTAAAAGAGTACTTGGAAGCTTCAACTGGTACAACATGTAATACTTTGTACAACATGTAATACTTTGGTGTGTTACGAATGTAAAATCTAACAGTTGTTGGGTTGACAATATATTAACCAGGATTGTTACTCTAATTTTAAGAAAATGTGATTGGCTGCTGCTTCCACAAGTGGCCATAAGATGGAGCCAGAATCACTAGTAGATATTGGTTATTGGTTATTCATTGTTAGTTACTGCTACTGTTGCAGAGGAGATAGAAGAGCGAAGATCTACTGTGAGTTGCTACTGTTTGCAAACTGTATACCGAACTGTATATTTGTTACTGGACTTTGATTATTTGGATTATCCCTGAACTGAACTGTTTGATGACTGACTGACTTGACTGTGTAGGAATTCGGACTTATTGATGGACTTTGCAAAACCTCTATTTCCAAGGATGTAAAAACCTATTTTTCTATTCAGTGTCTCTGTATTCTGGTTTGTGTATTTTACCACAACACTCTCACAACACTTCGCTGCACACTTGTTCTCTTAATGGGGGACTATCCTTAATTCAATTTTTTTTACTACCAGTTCTGTGGGCATGGCTTGGTGGGTGTGGCTGCGGGATCATGTGACTGGGTGGGCAGTTTCCGTAAGCAGGACATTACAAAATTAGGCTAGAAACAACACCAGAATGTTTTTCCCTGCCTTCCTTACAGGATTAACCCTGTAAAGTGGAAAAAAACAAAAGGAGATTTCTTCTAACAACCGGTTCTCCGAACAGCTTAGAAAATTTACTAATGGTTCTAGAAAACCTGCTAGAACCTGCTGAATTTCACCTCTGCTTTGTGTAGCATCCAGCACTTCCAGAGGAAACGTATATGCATTACAGGCCCTGCATTAGTTTCTTACAGCCTTCTGAATGCAATTTAATGTGCTGGTAAAGCCCATAATGTGTAAAGCCCATAAGTTATGTTCAAGATAGCATTTGACTACTAGAATTGGCTAGGCTGGTTTAGCGTGGTCAGGAGAAACAGGTAATGGTTCCCCACTTTAAGGAGGTGCAGGAGATGGAGATCTCTTAGGCCTACTACTAAAGACCTATTATTAAAGATCACATTAGTCTGAACTTTTCTGCTTTCTTTAATCAGCTTAAAACTATTTTGGAGCTCTTCTGGACAGAAACTGAGAAGTGCCATATATTTTGAGGTCTAATATGTTGTCCAGGTTTTTATTACTTTTTAAGTATATTGATAAAGTGTGGGAGTGAGGGGGGGAAGAAAAGAAAGAGAAAGGGAGAGAGGAAGGGATGGATGGAAGAAAGGAAGGAAGGAACAACAAGGAAGAAGAAGGAAGAAATTTACCTCACAGCCAGCTTTCCACATGAAAATCCATTGGGAAACCCAAATATGTGTTGATTTATGGCAGATGTCCAATCTGTGGCATAGGTTGGCCCCATAAGATAATAAAAATATATTTAAAAGTATGTTAAAATTATACAAATGTTATTTGCATACACTAACTATATTAAATATTAAATACCTGAAGTTTTCTGCCATTATATCAAATCTTATCATTTCAAATAGCACTGTAAATTTCAGATTGAAATGAATGTAGGTATCCTCAATACCATGTTCTATCACCATCAGTAACAATAGTAACTGTTCCACAGACTTACTATATTAAAAACAAAATCTAGTGCAGAACTTCCTTACTAACACATTACAGAAACATAAACCATACTCTTTAGAGTGTATGCTTATTTCTTGCCATAAAAAAGTTACAGGATTTTGTGAGGTTTCATAGATGCCACTAAGTTCTTTGTAATGTATGTGATTTGTCAAGGGAATAATTTCCAGGGCAAACTCCACAGCAGCAGTAATATGTGAGGCAAACTGGCAAGCCAGGCTTATTTTGTTGCTGTTAATGTTAATCACGATTCTGCAAGCCTTTTACAATTCCATTTCAGTGATTGATGACTAGGAGTCTCAACAATGAAATAGGTTTATGATTGTAATGTATCTTTGCCAAAGTGTGGATTACGATCCTATTGCACCATTAAAATCATGTTTAAAATTATGAATCAAAAAGTTAGGAAAAAAATTCTTCATAGTTTTAAATCTTTTTACAATTAAAACTGTAAATTGCTAGAAAAAATATATGAATTAACAGCTAATAAATTTATCATATTGTTTTCAATTTAACTTCTGTAGATTAATATTTGTTATTAGAAGTGTGCAGATTAGTAGAGATCCAATTCACATTCAAGATTCAAAACTGAAATGACTTGAATGGAATGTATTCTGTTCCATTATTCAAGATTCCAATACATACACACACAAAAAAACCTTGATTCAAAACATTTAGTAATTAACTGGCAGTGAAGATTTAACTGTAGGCTATAATAAAAGGAACAGTATAGCAATACTGAACAGTATAGCAAGAGCACTTAGATTTATATACCACTTCACAGTGCTTTACAGCCTTCCCTAAGCAATTTACAGCATCAGTATGTTTTCCCCAACAATCTGGGTTCTCATTTTACTGACTTTGGAAGGATAGAGTCAACCTTGATCTAGTGAGGTCTGAACTGTCAGTCTGCAGAATTAGCCTGCAATACAGCATTCTAACCAGTGTGCCACCATGATTCCCTTGAGTCAGTTATAAAAATAATAAAGGTAGAATGAAAATAAATAATGTAAAACTTCTAACTGGCTGTATCCTTGATACAGCCAGTTATCTGACTTTTGTATCCTTGATTTGTTGTTTAATAAGAGAGAGATCTCTAAACATCCCTTTTTCAGTTGATTATGTAGGATGAGCAGAATATAGTTGGAAGATTACTATCTAATTAAACAGAAACTGAGCTATGGCTCTACACCCACTTTTAAATCTAGGACGTAAAGCAGGGATGTTTCCAGATAGCAGGCTTGCTCAATTTTTGCATGTTTTCTTTCTCCACTATCTCCATTACCTGCCTTATCATACACACCTGCATAACAACTGACACATCAATCCTGCTATCTTATTGTCAAACCTACATAACTCCAACAACATACCCACAAAATCACGCTCCACACTTGGGTTTACACCACCAAGCTCTCAATCTCCATTCTCCAGGCACAGTGATGTTACCTAGGTCTTTTGCCTGTGATTAATGCTAAATTCTTCTCTTCCAATTCACCAAGTTGTTCCTCTTTCTTGAACATCTAATGATATCTAATGGATGTTATCATGTTGGCAGTTTGTCCTTCCTTTTATTTCTGTCTGCCATCCACCATCCTATCTTATCTCATGCTGCTTGTCCTGTCTTTATTGCTCTTTTTGCTTCTTTTATTTCACCTACTTTATTACTATGCATATTATCCAATTTTCTCCAACAGAATTCCATTCTACAAACACATACTCCATGTATTTCACAATTCCTCAGACTAGCACTATTACCCAATATTCTTCCCACAGATTCTTAATAAAATCAAAGAACGAGTTATTATATGAACAATTGCAATTCAGGGCTGGCTGGATTGTTGACACGTGTAAAACTTATCTTTTTTGATCATGTTTCTGTTTGTGCCACTTTTTAAAAAAAGACATGTATATGACTTTTTAGGACTTTTGTGCATATAATACATTACAATGTAGAGAAACACTATGCGCAATAGCGGACCAGTAAGTACATTATTTTACATTTACTCTTGCAATGAAAAAAATTTATTTGATACAAAACAGAAACAAGACAGAAAAATAGAAGAAAAATGTAGAGGAATATTTTGTTTCTTGGTGGGTGGCATAAAAAGAAATGAAAAGTCATATGCCTACCTAAGATTGGCAACTTAACTCTCCACCTCTGGCAGTTATTACCTGCATACCTGAGCAAAGCACCACAGAAGATAACCAGAAGGGCTGCTGGCAGCTTTTGGGTTGTGAACCTGAGAACTTTGCTTTATGTTTTTAGACAGAGTTGAATGAATATTGTTTGTACTTGGTTGTTTTATTTGCATCAATAACATTTCCATAATGTTGGATTTGTTTTTCTGTCTGTGTAAGATTATTGATATAGTGACATATTTTTGACTCTGTAACAAGCCACTGCATTGAAGCTCATATTGGGACATAATTATACCTGTCTATCCTAAAGAAATATTATTGTCCATTCTGATATACAGATCTGGCCTTCATGGCCCGCAGGATTCATATTTCTATCTCAGCTGACAAAATATGGGCTACTGTTGCACTTAAATCAAAGATGACGTTGGGTGAGCAATTCTGATTTTAAGCTTTCTGCTCTTTTTATTTACCATTTTTATTTTTTATATATACTGTATTGTAATATTTGGGAGCTCAGCAACAACCGAATGGAATATACTTCATAAATATCATAAGAGCAAAAAAAATATATGAAAGAAATCAAGAACGGGAAAAAGGAAGAAAATCTGTAATACAAATCTCACACAATCTTCTTAAGCAGCAGAAAGTGGATACATATACCACAAACAAATAGATACCTTCAGCAAGTAATTCATGCAACCAACTCTCCAGATAGATATAATTCTTTGGAATATGGTTTACAGACAGATTAAAAATCAACAGCTAATATAACTTTGAAATATATGTTGATTTTAGAATCTGGAACATGTTTATATTTTTTCAACCTATGTTCCTTAAACAGCGGTAGCTATTTTGATGTTTTTTACTGAATTTATATATAGATATAATAAACACAAAGCAATATGAGTACTGAAATATAAATGAGCTTGAATGTAAATGCCACACTTTATTCTGAATAGTTGCTAGATAGTAGTATATTTTCATGATGAACACCATTAAGTAGAAACTATATAACAGAAAAGACTTCATAATTTAGATTACTTTAAACTCCATTTTGTTTCACTGTTAATAATAGTAAACAATTTCAGTACACTTTGTAAGGAAGAGCTGATGCTGACATACGCTCCAACTTAAATATCTACAATTCTTAACCACTATTTAATTTCAAACACATTATTGCCATCAAAAGGTTTGCTTCATCTCCATAATTCACTATAAACCTGAAGTGGTGTTCTATGGTGTACAAAACTAAGGTACAAAACTAAGACAAACACAGTATCATTGTTGCATATTGCACAATTCAATACTACTTAATTAAAAATAACCATTAATATCAAATAAAATATCCCAAAGAGTTGAATTTGAGAATGTTTTCCAAATCTGAAATAATGAATTTAAAATGATTAATTGAAATCTGTTATTTATTTAATGTAACTGCCAACAATTCTTTATTCTTTTTTCAGAATTATTCCAATACCCAGCTAGAACCAGCTGTTAAATTTAAATGGAAATTGCTCATTGCAGACTGCGTTCTGAAGAGCTATTTGGAGTAATATAAATGTCCTGCAGAAGTGTTTACATTTCCTAGCTGTTCTTTCTGTGCTCCATTTGCTGAATACGACAGGTTTAAGTAGATTTAAAGTGGATAATATTTTTAATGGTATTGCGTCAATGGTTCCAGTTTTCTATAGTCTCTTCTATGGAAACTCTGAAATAAATGTTATGGCACTGACAATAGGCTACTCCAATCTGCAGAATAAAAAGTATAATAAATAAAGCATACATAACATGACTCTCTCCTTAAACAATTCATTTCAAACAGATTTAATTCCCATATATTACTGACTGAACATATATAATGCAATGTAATGGCAAGATTAAGCAAATCAACTTTTGGAAACATTTCCATTGTTACCGTTCAACTATTAAGATATTTTAATGTCTTTCACTCAATTTTTTTCAACAAAGCTTTTAAAAATATCCATGGAGGACTATATTATTATGCAAGCACCCAAGAGAAAGTTTTATGGCAGTTTGATCTCATTTATTTTATACATATTTTATGTTTATGTTATTTATTTCAAATTCAGGAAGTCTGGAATTAAAACACTGATGGCTAATCTTGTGTGACCTGAAGACGATTTCAAGTTGAAATAATGTGATAAGGACTGATTTAAATAATAGGAGAGGCCAAAGTTAAGACTATAATAAAATGGGTATCACCAAAGAAGAAAGTGAAATAAGCAGAGATGGATCATGTAGATGTCAAGTACTGCATAACAGCATAATGAATTACACACTCATCAATTTATCATGAATTAGCAAGCAATGGGTTGCAATTAACAAAAGTGCTTAGTCATCCTGGAAAAAATATAAGTACATTTCACTTCTTACCAAAACTGTTTTTGTGACTATCAGCGCAAAGGTTTTCAGAGGGCAGGACAAGAAACAATGGATGAAAACTAATCAAGGAGAGAAGCAACTTGGAATTAAGGAGAAACTTTGTAACAGTGAGAACAATTAACCAGTGGAACAGCTTGCTGTCATAAGTTGTGGGTTTTATCACTGGATGTTTTTAAGAAGAGACTAGATCAGACATGGGCAAACTATGGCCCATGGGCCACATCTGGCCCGTTGGGCTTTTTAATCCAGCCCGCCGAACTAGTTACTAGCAGAAGAAAAGTCCCAGAAGAAAACTTTTTCTT
>JAEANM010022799.1:0-11516 GCA_017656035.1 Myanophis thanlyinensis
AGGGAGCGAAAACGCTTTCCTGATCTCATTGTAGTAAACAGTCTGTTGTTGGGATGGCTGGGGTCCATCACTATCTTTATAGCTTTGGTTCGGCAGCGTTTGTCATAGATGGAGTGTAGATCAGGGAGTTTGATGCGGATGATGCACTCAGCTGAGTGTATCACCCTCTGTAGTGCTTATCTGTTTTGCATGGTACTGTTCCCAAACCAGGTTGTGATGTTGCCTGTCAGGATGGTCTCTACAGTGCAGGAATAGAAGTTCCTGAGCACCTTTGGTGGTAGTCTGAAGTCCCTTTTCTAACAGAAGCACTATGAAGATAAGGATTTTAACCTTGCTAGACTAAGTGATCCCTCTGTATAAAAATATTGCCTACTATTGACAACTAATATCATTATTAGTAATCAATAATTTTCACTGGGGACAATAATTGTAAGCCATTCCAACCCAAAGGCAATAAAAATATTGCACAACTGTATGTGTGGGTGGATAGTAGGGATAGAGCTTTGTGCAAATCAATTTACATGTAGGGGAGAATAGGCACACATTTGCATCATGACCTACTTTTGTCATTTGCCCTTCTTTCCTCTTCCCCTTGTGCCTCCCATCAATTCCCACAGCAGGTAGAGATGAGTTTCTCCTGAAATGTTCTTCAATGTTTCATGCAGCTTTTCACCACCACCACCCAAAAAAGACTACTCTGAGCCAGTCTGCAGTCTAAGTACATGAGGAAAGTCCCACTTAATCAATATTATCAATAAATATAAATGAATCTTGTTACTTTCTTCCTTGAGAGTAAAAAAATATTAATGTCAGTGAGACTTATTCCTGAACTAAATCAGATTGCCTGTTGTTTAAACATATCAGATAATTTCAAAGAATTCTTTAATAACACCATGTTCTCATTTTTGATATATCCAGAAATCATCTATCACTGAGCATTTCATCATCCCAAGGTTTCTGTTGGAGATTTCTATGCTAGGCATTCTGAAATGTTAGCTGTCCTACTACATAGCAGGGAAACTATCCCTCACATTGAAAGTGAGGGATCCAAGAATAAAAAAGTCGATTGATAATGCCATGCAAAGGAAAAGAATGTTCTCATTCAAAAAATTCAGTGAAGTTAATTATGAGGCAAAGTGATATGAAGAATCTAGCTGAGATTTATTTTGTGACAGAAGTTTGTTGAATGAGCAAGTTATTGAAAGGTGTACCATTGCAGGAGTGTTTAGTGGTGAAAAGAGATTTAGATTCTAAATTGCTTATATAAGGGGGAGATAAAGACTAAAACCACACTGTCTTCAAATCCAAATACTTTAAATTGTTATATTAGAAGTGATCCCCAGAAAAAAGGGAATTCTTATTATAGTTACAAGAAGAAAAACATATATGCTTTGTTCTCAGGTACAGAAGATCAAATCCACACATAAAGGTGCAGTTAAACTAATTTATTGGTAATCATGCTCATACACAAGATTCTTCTCAACTAAGAGTTAACACCTGCCTGGAATCAGATAACAACCATAGAATTCAAGGTGTGTGTGTGTGTGTTTGGATTTAAGTTCATTTGTACCTGTGTTTTGATCTAGGCTAATGTCTCTTTTAATTCTGCCCCCAGGTTCTGCAACTCCCTCTCCTGGATTTGTGTTACTAATATAACTTTATTTTATTAAATATTTTCAGTTCAGGAACCAGAAGAATTGCCAGGAGAGTGAAGGAAGGCAAGTGACAAAAGTAGCATCACAGAATCATGATGCAAGACCCATCTTTTGGGACATACATTGTGATAACACACATGTGTACAAAAGGGGGTGGAGGTTGTGTCATGATAATATTTTTATGATCATGAAAGTAAATCCTGTGACACTTCTGGAACTGAAATTGAAATTAAAAACACTGTGTTGAATGGCCACAACTTGTCATGTTCACTCACTTTTTACGTAGCCTCAGTAAGATATCATCACAAAATAATTGCTTTTTTGTGCTTTCCTGTTTTGATAGTATTACATTTTTGCAAAGAGTAGAGCACTTGACAAAAGGCTGGATCACTCTTTGTGTTGGTCTTCCACTATTGTAAAAAAGTGTGTTTTTGACTCAGATTTGATAAAGATTGCAGATAAATTTTTAATTGATACCCAAGGATATCAACATAAGGTAAACCTGAGAATGAATCTCATTCTGCAAAAAAAAAGAGGATGAAATTTTTGCTTGTCCAAGCAAGGAATTAGGGCAAAATATCAAGCCTAGGTCATGAGAGTGGGCATAAAGTTTGTGGAGAGAAAAATAAACATGCACACAGAATTTGAAGTAGAATTTCTAGACTGTAGATGCTACTAATAGGTGGCCATGGAATGAGTTATTTAATATAAGAATACCAGCCAATTCCTTGAGTGTAGCTGGAGCAAACAATCTCAAAGTTGCCCCAAAACCAGGTGTCTCCAAAATTGGCAAGTGTAAGATTTTTGGACTTTAATTCCCAAAATTCTCCAGTGAGTATCTTAATTTTTAAGGTAACATAATAAATAATAAATGATTTAATATATAGGGAAGTATTCTGTAAATCAATTGTTGTAGTGTTAATTTAATTTTAACTTTAATGAAATATAATTTTATCCCAGCTCTGTCTATTGTCTGACATGCAATGCTCAGACACACCATTAAAAACCACAACTAGTTTAAAATAACTGAGCTAGAGAAAATATAAGGAGATGCAGCAGGCTTTCAACACAAATGTTAGAAATCAGATAGGAGCTGATGGAGAATAAGCAAATAGAGAGTACTTCAGTAGTCTTGCCAAGCTGAGTAAAGCCTGTTAAAGCTTAAGATCCCAGCTGATGGGTGTAAGTTTCTGGTCACTGAACGGGAAGAGATTTTGGAATCAACAAGGATAACTCTGTGAACAGACTGAACTACTGCGTGATCACTAGAGGGAAAAAAACTACATTAGGAATCATAAAGAAATGTTACTTTATGGTATCTAGACAAAGCTGCAGCACTTGGAATTCTGTGTGCATCTTTGATTATTGGATTTTAAAAGACTATAGGAGAGCTGAAAAGGGTGAAGGAAAGGGCAAATAAAAGAAACTGAAGCTGCCCTCTAAAGAACAATTTCAATAGTTGATGTTTTTTAGTAGGAAAAAGTCAAGAAAGAGAAAGGGGGGGAGCTAGAGGATTTTCTAACATTATGCAACTATAGCAAAAATGAAAAGAAAGCAATTTTCTGCTAAGCACATAATAACAGAACTTAGAATTAAACTGAATGGTAGGAGAGCATTAACAGGCAAAAGGAAATGATTCTTCATGCTGCACATAATTAAAGTGTGGCGTTCACTAGCATAAGACGACCAACAACTTAAATAGTTTTAACAGAGGATTATTTATACCAGTTAACAGGTCTTTACAACCTATTTGGAGGAGCTCTTGATATATTAGGTGAAGTACTTCTACAATCTTCACTGTTTGGAATGAAGTCCTTCCTCAAAGGCTCAGGGTGCCACTTCAGGGACTCTTTCCACACATATTCATGTGCAAAAGGGATCTCCATCACTACTGAAGTGGTAGCTATTCTCAATGGGGATGGAGAAATTATATCCTGAAACTACAGAAAGCCACTTTTAATTTGGGGCCATATCTAAATTATCAGACTACTCTTTGAGAGTATCAGTTACAAACCATTGTTGAAGGGCAAAAATGGTCAGTGCCATCTACTACCTCACAGCCCATTGCAAAGATTTTGTTGCTTCAAATTGAAAAGAGTATTTTCCACATTGTGCTGCATCAATATTTGCCTTTCCTTGTTGTTCTTCCTTTCAAGCAAAGCTCTACTCATTGGATACTGTGCAGAGCCAGGAACCATTTCACCTATGATAATGACTTTCATCCAGTATCTCTATACACTCTGGTACCATTGATATTGTAGAGAAATGCTGATTATAACTTGTCTGACATACAGAGGGCTATTGGTTTGAAATGGATGATGATGATGATGATGATGATGATGATGACTATTATGTCTCTCCCTACTGTTTTTTTTAAACACATGCTAAGTTCAGCAGTGCATTGTTTACTGGTGTAGGTTTTCATGGTTGGCATTCTCTGAGCAGCACTGGGCTTCAGGATTTAGTGATGGTGTGCTAGACAACAAATATCCTGATGTGGGTGGCATCTTCAGAGGCAAGATATCCTGCTAGGCATCTGATGCTACTGTAGATGCAAGCCAGAGTTACTAGCAAAACCTCAGGGAATCTATTCTTAACCATCCTTCCTTTAAGATTTCTGGGAATCTTAATACTTACATGCACACCTATTCTGGGAATACTTACATGTGCACCTATTTTGACATTTCATTATCAAAGCATATATGTCAGTAGCACCTTATTTTACATTGCTTTCAGCATTTCTGAAGTGCAACAACAGTTTGGCAGAACAATTGTTCACACAATTTGCCATGTTTAAAACAGTGGCAAAAGGGTGGCTTTCTTTTATCAAGACCTCTTCTCATCTGTCTCCTCCTCCTTCAGCTCTCACATGCTCCAAGGAGTACATGAAAAGGGTTCATTGAAGTCCAGTTCCCAGCTTGACCCTTAACAAAGCAATGGGGCTGATGCACAGACATTCTCTCATCAGAGAATTCATATTTCACTTATAATACCTTATGTTCCTCTTTCTCATCTCCAGATACCATTGATCTTTCTTTGGTCTTTCCCATCTCATCAGGTTTTTTCCTCCTTCCTCTTTATTGTTATTTTTATATTTCTTTAATAAAAGAAAAGGAAAGAACAGTGCTAAGAACATTTATGGCATTTCAAAGTTCAAATATATTATTTGTGTTTGTGTTTGATTAAGGCTTTAAAAAAGCACAAATTAATTGATACAACATTTATATAATGGGATTATTTGTGCATTTATACAGGAATGTGAGGGATTGGCCCCTTTAGTTCTCTCAAGTCAAAGACACCAAGGCACAGCTTCCACCACACATCCTCACAACCTTTTGCAGAGGGACCATCGAGAGCTCCCTGAGCAGCTGCATCATCGCCTGGTTTGGAAACTACACCATCTATGATCGCAAGTAATCAGACTCCTCAATACAAAGAAACTGGAATTATAAATACTTGTGTACTTATCATTTTTAAAAGTTTTTAGAGTTATGTGTAGTTTCCCCCCCCCTTTTTTTTTTTTTAATCAATGTTGTCTGATGTAAAGCCTATTTGACTCTGACTTTGATTTTGACCTGGTACTCTCTCGGAAATAAGGACCCTATCTACTTATTCAGGTTCAACCAGCTTGAACTTTTCACAGATAACCAAGTTAGGACGTGCCTCAATCCCTTCATAGGACTTGCTCAGAGACAATCCAATTCAGAACAAAGATGAACAACTTTGTCCTATAGATGCCTAGAATAGTCTACATAGAGACTTTAAAAGTGTTCTACTATCCCCTCCTTACTCAGAATGTATGATTCCTACTATGAATTGAGCCCTTAATCAGTTGGATCAGGTCCCTGGCTGCCATAGTAACTATGACTCCCAAACCAACTTGGGCCCAGGGAAGTAGATTGAATTTCCCCAGAACCATAAGTCTGTAGAATTACCCAACTAATTCATCCTTGATGTCAATGAGTTCAGGCAGGGCACCACTACATTTTAGGGAGGAAGGTAGGGGAAGAACAAACCCAATTGATTCTTATAGTATTTCACAAATACAGTTCCACATCTCATTATATCTGAAGGACCAGAGATTCCTGAATGGCAACAGGCATAAGTTTACTCCAGAGTCCCACTGTGAAATCTACACTTGAAATCCAGAACAGCATATATCTGACAGATGTCAGCCAACTTTCAGTGACATCTGGTGAGTTCTCTCACCTACAATCAAATCATGTACAAGGTAAGCTTTATTACAGGTGACTTAGCATAAAGTAACAACAATCAGGATTTAAGATATCTGAGGCTCCAAAGACTAGACTTTGGACCTGAAAACACATAGCTGAAACACAACAATGTTAAATATTAAACCCTGAAGTTGTTTTCCCTTGGAAAGGTTAATCGCCCCATGCCCATCACCACCTCAATGCTGCCACTCACTCTTTTTTCCTTGATACTATTCCCATCTTACCTTTACATGTCAATGTTAGAATAATACCTTTCCTTTAGTTCATTCCTTACTCAGATCAAAACCTAGATGCTGTAATTCACAGTTTAAAAGTTTTATTTAGCAACACAAGGCAAAAAGCATCTGGCACTGAATGCACCCAGCTTTTTTTATTTTTTTTATTTTTAAACAAACATACAAAAACATACATACATACACAAACAAACAAAACATAAAAAACACATAAATCTAAAAAATATCATCCAATTCTATATATACAGTGTGTCAGTAGGTTACAAATTTTTTGTGCCTCGCCTAGCTCTTTATGGTGCAAAGCATTTTATAGTCAGATGTAATCAACTAGTCGGTGAATGCCTAATTCTAGGACTGTCAAATTTTATTTTCCTATTAAGGAATAGTCTAATTTCTCCTCCTAATTGTCATACCTTATCTCGAATGCTATGAGCATAACATTTGTTCTTACATTCCTTTCTAATCTATGTACTGTACATGACTTTCTTGCTTCTGTATAATAGCAAAGCACCAAATTTCCTTTTAAATTGGCATTAATTTAGTTTTTTAATAAAGCATCTAAGAAGGCCCAACACATACCATCTACTCTGGTTGTGGGAAAGGTACACCCAGCTCCAGAACACCTATGGCTTGGGTAGCTAAAGCAGCCCCATTATCCCCTAAGCACTGTTCTTTCACATGGATCAGAGCGGGTAACTCGACACTTAAAAGCCTTGGCAGGTAAGACCTCCTTGCCCTTACCTCTCACCTGAGGGCAGTCATCTAGCCCAGCCTCACAAAGCTTATACTTCCCAAACAGTTTCATCAGGCAAATGACTGCTTGTCCTTCAAACTGCTAGACTCTGAGATGAAATTATCTCAGGTATGCCTAACAAAAGAGATGGAATCATAAGAAAACTATGTTTTCTCTAGGTGAGACATTTTTAAGGCCTGGAAGCATCCTATTACCCTCAGTAAATAAAAATTGTTTCATAATTTTACATGCTAAGAGTTACCTCTAAAAAGTATTATAATGTAAACAAGTAGGTCAGAAGCATACTGCTGCTACTTTGCATTCAGTGGAAGATGGTTATGACTGTTCTGTTAATAGTAATAGTTAAGATGGAAGCCATCAAACTGTCAGTCTGAAAATGCCAAGTGGGAGTAACTGTTTTACACACACACAGACTAGCATAAGAATAAAGTACAATTAATATGGGCAAAGGCAACACATGTGATTGGTAACTTGAAGACTGACCATTAAATAAAGGCCATTAGGGAAAGTATCAAATAGCACTTGATTAATCAGATCTTTAGACCACAATCAAGCACAAACTCAGTCATTTGGGGGCAATTGGTTGAGGTTTGTACAAGTTCTGAAGGTAACCATTGATGGGTGAAGGGAGTAGAACTCAGAACTGAGAAAAACAGGTTTACAATTTGTAGATATATGATCCAAAATAAAGCCTGGAGTAAACATTGATTCATATTGCTAGGAGATGCCAAATATCATCCCTCGTCAGATTAACATTGAGAAATTATCCTTGAAAAACCTGAACTATTCATTAAGCCAGAAAAAGTTCAAAGCAGAGGAAGACTGCTACATACTATTCATGGTTATGAATATGAAACAGCTTTTACCCAAAATGCAAGTTAATCATATTCCGAAGAGCTACAAGTTGCCTAGAAACTCAGCCATGGAGTCTCTGAATTTGGAAGAGTATACTATCTCAAGTGGCTTTTTCAAACATCTCCCCCCCCCATACCAGAAATATTTCAGGCAAAGCAAAAAACATTTATTAAGGAGGGGGGATTGTCATATATATGTTGCACAAACAAATGATACATAAATTTGGCATATGTGATGCATCAGAAAGCAACTAATCAAACAATAAAAAACATTGATTAGACAGGAAAATTAAACAGTAGAAAACACTGATTCTAGATAACTTTCCACAAGTGGCAGATTTGTGAGTTTCATCATTTTCTTTCACAGTCAGGTTTCTTTCTTTTTTAACACTTACATGTGTATTCATGGAGTTCCTGAATATGCTCCCTATTGTTTAGTTACCGAAAAGGCTAGTTTTTGCATATCAAAGGAAATGACCTTGGCTCAGAGAAAAAAAATGTGGTTTTCTACAGTTAGAAAAAATGGCCTAGTCTGCCATGGTAAAATGCTAATCTCACCTTTTTAAAATGCTAATACTGAAGCCTAAAATTCTAAGTAACATACATGCTTACCCTAGATTTGTTTGACATTAAACAAGTCCATTCCTGCAGTAAGCAAAACAACAACAACAAAAGAATGGAATTACAACTGTACCTAAGCTGCCAAAATTCATATGATCACTAGATGATAGACGAGAGAGAAAAAGCACTAAATTTTTCTGCTATGTAGTGATCATCTGGGCAGCCCAGCAGAGGTGAAATTCAGCAGGTTCTAGCAGGTTCATTAGAAACAGTAGTAATTTTTTTCAGCAGTTCAGAGAACCAGTTGTTAGAAGAAATCCCCCTTTTTTTCATTTTTCAGGGTTAATCCTATAAGGCAGGAAAAAAACATTTTGGCATTGTTCCTAGCCTAATCTTTATTGCCCTGCTTAGAGAAACTGCCCACCTAGTCACATGACCCCCTCCAGCCACACCCACCAAGCCATGCCTACAGAACCAGTAGTAAAAAAAATTGAATTCCACCACTGCAGCCCAAGTATAGTAGATCTAACTTTATTCCAGCATGAAAATAGCTACTTCAGTATATGTGTTAAGCATTTTTATTTCATATTGTTTATGACATGGTATTATTCTCATTTTGACAGTATAAGAACTAAACTATAGGTTTTTCATAAAGAGTTGGTTGATTTTTTTAAAATTCCACAACTTATTTTAATGATTTTAATACAAGAGTTATTGAGAGGTTTTTTTTTTGAAAAAAAGTACAATTGATAACAGTTAAAAATACACATTTCATTCAGTACCATTCAAGTAAAACTATATATTGAAAAAAATGTATATAATGCAAACAAAAAAGAGAAAGGATCTCTGTGTGTACATGCATACATCTATAGATATGACAAGACGATCAGCTAGATTTAAGCAAGACTAAAATGAATAGAATGTTATTTGCATAAAATTGGTCAAATAAAATGTATAAATTTTTGTAGGTTCCAAGTGAGGTACAGATGACTGGAACAAGTTCCAAGAAAAGAATATAGATGATAGAGAGATAATAAACAGATAGATGTTTGTTAGATAGGAGAGAGAGAGAGAGAGAGAATAGATATTGCATTCAATATGCTTTAGGAGGAATAAATATGAGAAATGTATGCAGAATTACCATACAGTTCTATCTCCTTCTCCCCAGTTAGCTCTCCTCCCTTGAAACCTTTCTCCATACATCTGACTGAGTGGCCTGAGATTTATGAAAGGTTAAACAGCAATAACTGTGTTACCTCAGTAAGATGCAAGAGTACTTTTTTGGTTTAAGATAAACAAAGCTATCCCTTTCATGTTAAAGAAGAAACTGCCAAAGATAATTATATAAAGTTATTAATATTGTACAGAATTTCGTACAGAATTTTGTACTTGGCATTTTTTTCTTTTTTATTTATTTCCCTTGCAGAAGAAGGCTATCTAGTAGCTATTCAATTGGGATTTTGTAATGTTTTTGTTTCCCCATCACTCAGTCTTTTCTGTAGCCATGTTTGTTCTTTGATGGCTGGCTGTCTCTTACCTTGATTTGTCAGTCACATGATGCTGCCGTTAAGAAGCACTTCAGGGGATTGATGACTTTATCTGAAGCTGGTGTTGCCTCAGAGATATGTCCCTGTGGGAAATGAGAAATGTCAATATGGAAGTATCAGAATTCACTGAAAAGGAAAAGCACTTTTTGACATTGTTCTTAAGCGTGAGTAGTTTCAGCTCAATTTAGTTCTGATAAAATGTCAGATTTATACTTGTGATTTTTTTAGAAAAGATCTTAAATTGTATTATATATCAGAAGTGATTTCATGACCACTTGTTTAATTATGTAATCATAACTGAAGCTAGATTAATATTTGATAATTGAGATAAATCCCAATCTAACACGTGTACATGTTAACTTATTCATGGAAACAAATCAGTTTCATAGTCAGGTTAGCTCTCTGAAAAGAAACAGAAGTCAGTTTTGTTAGACCGCTACAAAAGTCTGCAATGGAGTTCATTCTGAGAAAACAGCTTTTTGCCATAGGCAAATGTCCTCTGACAGTGGGAAGAGAGCAATTAGATGACTTTATTCTTTCTAAAGAGAGACACATGCAAATTTATATGAAATCTGGGGACTTATTGCAAGAGTAAGCTTATAAAATGTGGAGGAAAACAAAAAATGGAGTTTGATATTAATAGCTTAACAGGTGAATGCCTTAAATGACAGCTTCATATTAAAAAAAGCATCCAGTGAATCACACAACTCACTTATTCCCCCATGAATCTTCATTGTGAGAATTGGCCAATCCTATACAAATAAAATATTTGGTCCTTGGGAAAATGACTTTTCTCTCTTATCTGAAGCTTTGTGATATGTTTTCTATCTGCATCTTGAATATAGGTAGCCCTCAATTTATGAAGGGATTGGAGCCTGATCATTATGGCCATAAATTGTGATGTCCATGAAGTGGGCATGACTGACATGTTTTTTGTTATGGTTTTATTTTGCAGCAGACATTAAGCAAAATGGTCATTGAGCAAATACTTTATTTGCTATGGGCCAGTTTTGCCAAATGGAAGTAAATGCTGGTTTTCAGCAAAAACATTGTAAAATGTGGTGAATACTGCAAAGAGCTAGAAATGTGGGCCAGTTGCTGAATGCCTTACATGTAGTCATATGATCATGGGCGGCAGGGAATCATCAGATCTTTGGATCTGGGTCATAAGTATCCCCAGGTAGGTTCATTGTAATTTCAAATAGTTGCTCCTGGACAAGTCATAAGTCAAGGACTACTTGTACACTAATATGCTTATAATATCTGTTCATTAGTAATAACTTATATGTTTTGTTTTTTTAACAATCAAATCAAATGTTTATTTGGAAATACAGCCTATTAATTAATTAATTTATATTTATATATAAGATGGCGAGTGGGATCTCGCTGAAATGTTGCAAAGATATTCTCAAAATTACATGGGAAAAGAACCAAACAGACCTAGACCTGCATATATTCTGCTTCTACTTCGTGCCAGTGTAAGAAGTGTGTGACCAGAGCTGCTGTCTCTCTATAAATACTGGTGGGAGGGCATGGTGTGCTGGACTGGTTGGCTGCGCTGCTGCCTCTTGATTAGTTGATGGAGTTGATGTTGATATAGTGGGCTGTGTGATGGCCTTGCGAGTTCTTTTGTTGTGGTGTCCTTGGTCCTGCATTGTAATCTTCTGGGTCGTTATT
>JAEANM010022800.1:0-11515 GCA_017656035.1 Myanophis thanlyinensis
CACACACACACTGGGGAGAACATAAACTTGCGGGGAGTTGGAAGGGGCGAAAGGGCTTGTTTACACCACACATTGGAATTTCCCATGGCAGAGAAAAAGGTGATGAGAATCCTTCCCAGCGGCCATGGCTGGAAGCTTGAAGCCTGTCCCTTTAACAACTCTTCCATACATACACCCCACAGCAGGCTGCATCAAAGTACCTTAAAGAGACAGGCTGTTGCAGCTTTCTGAGCCGCTTGGCTCTGAAGAGAGTTAGAAAAGTTTGGTGGCCTGTCTTTCTCTTCCTTCCACCCCTCCCTCTTTCTTTTTCTCTCTCTCTCCTCTCTCTCTTTCTCCATATCTCTCTTCTATCCCCCCCATTGCTTGGGGAATTTGGGGATAGTGAGGGCATCTGAGGGGTGGTGGGTGGAGAAAACTCTTCTGCCCATAAAGAGAATAGAAGGGGGAAGAGAAGAAATACTTTGGGAAAAAGGAAAAGCCTCTTTACTTTGCTCTGGCTACTCCCTTGCCCTCCCACCTAGATTTTAAAGTGCTATGCACAAGAGGTTTTAAAGAGCTAGGCACAGGAGGTGATGGGGCGAGTCAGGCTGGAACTGAAAGTGCTCAGCTGACTGGTGGATGACAGAGCCCAAGGCAGAATTGCATCCTGGGAGGGGCCCACCTCCAGCACTCCTCTGCCACCCCCTTGCATCTTAGTGCCCCCCTGCTGCCCCCTTGCCTCTCAGTGCCCACCTAGGTCATACCACTGCCCCCAGGGGGCAGTACAACCCACTTTGGGAACCACTGGTGTAACCTTTCACTTTATAACCTTTATCCTGGTGCCAAGGCACCCTAACATATTCACACTGGGGAATGTGAAGGGAGGGAGAGCCATGTGGGTTGTATCAGTTCAAGAGCACAGGAGGTGACCCTGGGAACATCCCATTATCATCCTTTCAAGGCAGCAGTTACCAAAACACATCCACACCTGTGGATTGGTTGAATCCACATCAGGTAGAAGGGAGGGGTTGGGTTCCTAAATCCTTTATCTTAACTTGTTCATTGAAGGGAACTCAGATCCTGCTTTCCTTTGTTTGGTTATCACTTCTATCCAATAAAAGGTTCCTTTTGAAATATCACCATTTCAAGAGTTTTTACTTTCTTGGAGAATGAGGAGAGGCTGGACCTTACATAAAGCAGGATCTGCAAAAGTGATCAACCTGGAGAAACAAATCTTTGTTCTACCAAGGGGATCCTGCAAACTATGTTTGAACAAAGCAGCAAGCAGGGAGAGGCAGAATGCTGGGGAGGGACCTCTACCACCACCCAGCCAGACGCCAGCCCCCTGTACCCCATCGAGGACATTGAGGTGAACCCAGAAAGTTTGAGGAAGCCTTGGTGGTTGATTGGAGTGGGGAAGAAAGATAGCTGGGATGGAGGAAGCAGAGAGGCCACCCTCATGTGAGGCAGTCAAAAACCCATGTGGAAACGGGAAGTGGAGACCCTCTTCAACCAGGAAGAACTGACCAAGGAACATGAAGGGAAGTCCAGTTAAAAAGACACATCACATGACTGGTGATGGAGGCTCTGGAGAACTTGAACATCTGAGGGGGTCCAGATCATCGTTGGAGGGAGCCTGAGCTGACAGCTACTGGTGAGGAAGCCAGAGCCACCACCCAAGACCCCACAGCAGCAGAGCGAGTTGATGTGGAGAGAGGGAGTGCAGCCATGCTGGGGAATCCAACCCCAGTGGCACAGATCCCAACCAAAGCACCCAACCAGCCCAGATTCCCCCCCCCCAGCTAGAGAGAAAAACACCCCCTTTTGGAGTAAAGTTCAATGGAGACCCCCCAACAATTGGGGTTTTTCCAACAAGCCCTCACCTACATGCAAGTGAATGGATGGGACTTTCCAACCCAGGCAGCACATGGTGGAAGGAGCAGCGAACTTGCACTGGAAGGAGCAGTGGCCAGGTGGATGGTGACCCTCTACAATGCAGATGCTCCAGAGCTGCAAAACTTTGACCATTTCATGATGGCCCTATGATGAAGGCCATATTGAAGACCCCCTAGCTGACCACAAAGCACATGATCGCATCTGAGTAGTCAAACAGGGGCACCGGCCAGTAGCAGAATACATTGAGGAATTTTGAGAACTTGCCTGCCATGTGGATTGTCCAGAAGATATCCTGGTATGCTGGTTTAAGGATGGAATGAAGGATGATCTCTATGCCACCTGCCTAGCATGCCCCCCGCCATCTATATGAGTGGTATGTTGTGGCAGAGGAGGCAGAGATTGATATGGCCAGGAACCAACACTGGGCAGGGAAAGTTTGGAAAAGATCCCCACTCCAAGGGAAAAAAAGCTATTCAAGCCGTAAACCACTCTCACCCCAAAGCCAAGTACCTGTTTTAAATGCAGGAAGGAGGGGCATCAGGCTGCTCAAATGCCAATTTTGGTGGCCATCTCTTAAAAAAGACATTGAGAGCTATGTGGCCAGTTGTCCTGTCTGTGCGGTGGCTAAAAGGAGACAGGGAAAATCCCCTGGACTTTTACAAACTGTTGCTGAACCTTCAGTACCCTGGAGAGATATTTCCATGGATTTCATTGTGGAACTGCCTGAAAGTGCAGGGAATATGGTAATCTGGGTTGTTATAGACCTGTTTTCTAAACAAGCCCATTTTATCCCATGCCAAAAGTTACCCACTGCTAAGGCACTGGCTAAACTGTTCTTGACTCAGATTTACTGCTTACATGGTGCCCCACAAATAATCATATCAGATTGTGGAGTTCAATTAACTTCCAAATTTTGAAGGGCATTCCTAATCCTATTAGGCTTCGCCCAGGGGTTAAGCTCCTCCCATCACCCTCAGATCAATGAGGGGACAGAGAGAACCAATGGCATATTAGAACAATATTTACAATGTTTCCTAAATTACCAACAGGACAACTGGACAGATCTACTACCATTTGCAGAAGTGGCATTCAACAATTCTGTTCACTCTAGCATGGGGTTTACCCCATTTCAGGTGGCCACAGGCCAGGAATTCAATACTATGCCTGAATTACCCACAGAAGAACCCACCACCCCTTCCCTTAAGGAATGGATGTCAAATTTACAGGCCACATGACCAGTAGTGAGACTAGTGCTTAAGGAAGCTAGAGCAGCTTTCAAACTCCAAGCTGACAAGAAAAGGAAGGACCCACCACCTTCCAGGGTAGGGGACAGAGTATATCTATCTACCAAGTTCCTACAGTCACTACAACCTTCAAAGAAACTTGGACCAAAATTCATAGGGCCTTTTCCCATCATCAGGGTGATAAACCCAGTCACAGTGGAATTATTCCTTCCTAAAACCCTATGACAAGTTCACCCAGTTTTTCATTGTAGTTTGCTTAAACCAGAGGTCACCTCCTCTCTCAGACCCATCACCACCAACCCACCTGTCCCAATCATGGTAGAAGGAGAACAACAGTTTGAGATCAAGGAAATTCTTGACTCACACATTCATAGAGGATCCACACAGTACCTGGTATCATGGAAACATCTACCCTCCCCTCAGAATGAATGGGTAGCCAAAAAAATATTAAAACTCCTACACTTTTAAGGAAATTCCACCTTCAATATCCCAACAAGCTTTCTTAAAGTATTATAATATTGTTTTTGTCTCTTTTCAGGTGGATTTTCCTTTTTTCTAAGGAGGGCAGTATGTCAGATCCCCACTGTGAATCTGCCATTCTCCTGGGAGGGGGAGAGGGAATCTTCAATGTATTACTTAGTTTATTGCTTTCTTCCTCATACTATGTAACCTTTCACTTTATAACCTTTATCCTGGCACCAAGGCAACCTAACATATTCACATCTTTTGGGAAATTTGAAGGGAGGGAGGGCCATGTGGGTTGTATCAGTTTGAGAGCACAGGAGGTGACTCTGGGAATGTCCTGTTATCATCTTTTCAAGGCAGCGGTTACCAAAACACATCCACACCTGTGGATTGGTTGAATCCACATCAGGCAGAAGGGAGGCATTGTGTTCCTAAATCCTTTATGTTAACTTGTTCATTGAAGGGAACTCAGATCCTGCTTTCCTTTGTCTGGTTATCACTTCTATCCAATAAAAGGTTCCTTTTGAAATATCACCTTTTCAAGAGTTTTTACTTTCTTGGAGAATGAGGAGAGGCTGGACCTTACAGCTATGTTAGAAGAAATGTCCATCTGGGTTCAGTTCCAACTGGAGAGAAAGACATTGGAAACAAGGAGACTGCTTGGAAGGATGGTTTATTGGTGGAGCCGGAGCAGGACCTCATGGTTTGATGTCCTGGGTAAAAAAGGGCTGAGAGAGATTTTATACTTTCTCTCTTGGGCTATGACCTTGCTTCCTGTGGCAGGGGAAAGTATCCTGATTGGTTGCAGGATCCCTTGTGGCTATGGGTTATGATTCAAATTTGGTTGAAGCTTTTGTTTGTGCCATGTGGGAGTTGGGTGACCCCATAATGTCCTGGCAGTGAGGGCCTTTTATGTTGTAAATAAGGCTAGGTCAGTCTTTTGTTTTCCAAATAGCCAAAGTATCTGCTGGGGCAGGGGACTGGGGCTGAGTTTCTGTCTTAAGATTTTTATTTCTTTTTTAGGGGAAATATTCTGCCTTTTAATATTTTTTCATTTTTCTAGGAGAGGAGTGGTTGCTAACTTCCAACAGCTACACAGGGCTCACAAATAAAAAGAAATGTTCCAGGAAATGCTTCTAAGAAAATGTTTTAAATGCAATCTTGCTTGCTTGTCACAGGATGCAATAGGATGAAATTAAGTAGGACGTAAATGGTCATGTTTGATGTAAATAATTATCCTATATCACGTACACAGGATGAAGCATGCTTCACAATCTCAATCCACTTTGCAAATGCATTTCAATAAACTTTCTTTGCTTGTACATCAGAGTTGTCTGTTGAATTAGTGAGTATAAAATTTTTGGGCATTTTCAAATCTCACAACCCCACAGGAGAAATTTTTGGACCCCTATGTTTGAAGAAATATCCATGTGAATTCAGTTCCAAGTGGGGAAAAAGACACTGGAAAGATGGAGACTGCTTGGAAGGATGGTTTATTGGTGGAGCAGGTTTGAAGTCCTGTGCAAAAAGGGCTGAGAGCCCCTGGGTTTTATGCCCTCTGTTGGGATTTGAATTTAAACTTGTGTTCTGATTGGTTGTCAGACTCCCATGGTGCCATGCAGGGGTTACTTTATAGGTTGTCCTTTAAGTCCCAAGCTTGGTTGAATCTTGCTGTAATTTTCCAAGGGGCCATGTGGAGAGTTGGTCAATCCCATCCTGGGGCTAAGAGCCTTTTAAGTTGCAAATAAAGCTACCTCAGTCTGTTGTCTTCCAAATAACCAAAGTATTTACTGGGGGGAGCAGGGGGGCTGGGGCTGAGTTTTTGTCTTAGGATTTCTATTTCTTTTAGGAAGAATATTCTGACTTTTAATATTTTTTCATTTTTCTAGGAGATGGGTGGGTATTAACTTCCAACACCTATCACTTTCTGGAGGAAATGACTATATCTGATGCAGAAATATTTTGCTACTATTATTTCATATTTACATGTTGATTTTTCTTATTTATCACTATACTGATACATTTAGGTTAATACATTTTTAAAAAATAATCCTTGCTATAATTTTCTGGAAAACACTTGTCAGATTGCTCTGGATCCATGCCCTGGGAGCACAGATATGAATCATCTTCTAAATTAGTAGATTAAAAAGATCATCCTATGCAGAAAATGAGGGTGTGATTAAAATAGCAGCAGGACTAAGACTTGCAGAATTTGGTGATCATAGGAGAGATAGAAGATGGAATTGTCAGCAATAGGGAAGTTGGCCACACATGGTTTTAGTTCCAAACCCATGCTGTGTCAGTGTGATAGTTCAGACTGGGAGATACATAGCAACAGATCAGCCAATGGGAGCTGACTGGAAACACAGTATTTACTCTGTGAGTAAGGAGACAATCTGGAGCCTGGGCACGGCTTAAGTCTGTGCTAAACTTAGAAACTGAAACAAGTCTGGGCATGCTGCTGTTCTGAAATGAAACTGTTCTCTCTTCTGCTTGTATTTGCTACCATGTTGAAATCTGCTTTGGTATTGTATATTTACTTCATATGTTTTTATATAAAGAGAAGTTTATGTGCTTCTGAATATGTTTGCATGCTGCAAACTCTGACAGGCTGTACCAAATTACTTAAAAAGACTGTAGGCAAAAAAGTGATGAATATTAGTTTCCCATCATTTTAATAGCTTAATTCTTGTTTGTACTTGGGATTCCTTTATCACTTCCATCTGTTGCATCCCTCAAGTACCTGTGACTAACATTGCTGATACAAATCATCAACACACACTACAAACCCTACAAATTCAATTTAACACAATATTATTTGAAATAAAATAGTTGAAAATATCAGCTATTGCTACTTCTGTGAAAGGATATCTTGCCCTGGATCTGGGCAACTCTTGGGCCACAGGTTCCAATCCTGTTCTTCTGGTTCTGTGCAATTTAATAGGCTGTAATAAGTGTAGTCAGCAGTTCAACTTGTACTACTGCACAGACCTGAAGGTTGTTCACAGGGAACATGCTTCAGATACATAAACAGTTGGTAGTAATGTTTCCACTCTAAGAAACTTTAATAAACAACACAAGCTTTTGTAAGTTTCATTTCATTTCATCAGATTCAGTGGAATGATTAGACTGATATATAATTTAAATTGAGATGAGGTGAAGAAGAAGAGGAACTAATTGGTTACATAGATGTAGGTTACATGTAAAACAGAATACAAATATCTTATCAATTAACAGTTATAATGTATTAAAGGTCCATTGTGTTTTTAAGACCTATAGAGGCAGTTTGAAACCTTTTAGGTTAAACTGTAACAGTTTTTCACTTGATCACCATCAACTGATATGACTTTTTTCCTATAATGCTTACAGATTGGGATTATGGGATTGGAATATCTGAATACTCTTGCTATAGCCTAGCAATATTTATGAGAGAGAACATTGATCAGAATGAATGTTACAGCACAGAACTTTCAAGTTATACTTAAACATGAGTTTATGGGATTAAAGCTGTGTTAATGCACTTCCACAGTAATTTGATGCAGTCTAGCACTCCACAAATCGTTTCAAGTTTCAGAGATCTACTCTGAAGAAAAAAAACAAACTACCCTGAGCTGTTTGGTTTGCACTAAATTGCTCAAACACAGAACATAATTACATACTGAATCTCATTGCATAGTATTTTAATGCATTTTGATGGCAGAATTAGAAACCAGTAATCTCAATCAGTGAAATGAATAAGAAATATATTGTTGTACTCATTTAAAAATACTAACTATTAAGAACAAATCTCTGGATTTTTGATTGGGGAAATGAAAATGGCATACCTTTCACCTGTATTTTCTTTCTTTTTCTTGTCCTTTCCTTTTGCTTTCTTGTTGTCAATCTCTTTTTTCTTTTTGTCTTTCTTTTTCTTTCCTTTTACTGTTTTCTTCTGTTTGTTTTCTTTGTTATCATTATATGCATTTTGTTTTTTGTTTTTATTTAGTTTCTTCCTCCTGGATACTTCAAACTCTTCATTTTCATCATCAGTGTCTTTCTGATAACTCTTTTTTCTGTTTACCTTGGCAATTTCCTTTGTAGACTTTTTGGGGGATGCTTTTTCTTCCTCCTCTTCTTCATACTCATAATCTGTGTTTTAAAAAGTGTTTTACTTTTAAAAAACCCTGAAGATTTTAAAGTTATTGATAATACTGTCTTTCACTAGATAAATGCAGACATTTCTTAAATGTAAAATAATGATGAACTGTAAGATGGTTTTTTGCAGCCTTTGTTCAGTATGAGGAAAAACTAAATGTTACAGAGGTCTGTTGGTATAGCTACCATACTACAATTGTCAAATTTCCCTGATGGGCAGCATTCAAGCAAAAGCTGTAAAAATATTGCAATAATTTTACATTTTCTTGTAATCTAAATGATTAAACTAAAAGGTTACTCAAATCAGTTATTTTGTAAATTAAGATTATTTTTTATGTCAGCATTTAACAAAATATACAAGCAAAAGTTACATTTTATATAAAGGGCAGAATTGTTTTATCAAGTTGGAAATACACAGTCATTTGAACCATGCTTAGGGAGTGCAATTTTTATGCATTTTATACATTCTCAGAAAAATAAATTCTTAACATACACTTTCAAAGAACAGCAGCTATTCATATTTTATTTACCTTCACTTTCTGTGTCACTCTCCACTTGTCCATCAACCTCCATCCCAACTGCAAAGCAAAACCAAGCATCATATTTGTCATCATCTTAATAGTAGATTACTCTTAGGAGAAAAAACAGCTTTTACTTGTCATCAATTTGGCCTGAACTGAATTTTAAAATGTAGGTTTCGTTTTTTATTTTTCTGATATTTCTAAAAATGTGCACTTAATCAAGTTTCTCTGTATAGTGATATCAAACATGCTTTGTTTGAAAACTGAACATGAAATTAGTGCCTATTAATTTTCTTCTAAGATGCTATATACAAGATACACAGACTTGCTAAATAATGGAGAGTATACAAACCATCTTCCATTATGATCTGTAATTCACTTTTCTTCTTTACCATGATGGATGTTCACTTTTAAAAACAACAGCTGCTTCCGATACTAGTTTTATCCACTACATAAAACTATGCCTTTTCTTATGCTTCCTCCTTTAGCTTCTTCTTCTTATGCATAAAGCAGATGTATTTGTGAATCTGAAACTATCAGTTCCTTCTAACATTATTCTTGAATTACACAGTTGCTTCAGCTTTCTTGCTGCAGGCATAAGAGTGATTCATGGTACCAATTCACTTCAACCCCATCCAACCACTTTGATCTCTATTTTCAACACTGAAAACACCTGTTGGCATTGTATTGCACTACATTATTTAAACACGAAGGAAAGCCCTTTGGAGAGAACTTAGATGAAGATACACATTCTTTGAAAAATATGAGTCTAACTTTCTATATGGCTTTTATTATAGAAGTATGGGATGTATTTTAAAAAGGTTGCCACTAATATTTTAAATTTTCTTTCATCAGTCTAAAGAGCTTCCCCAACATGGTGGCATATTTCAACTATCAAAATTTCCAATCAGGGTGGGTAGCTGTGTTGACTACAGATTCTATCTAGATATAGGCATCAATGGGTTTCAGGTAAGGTAGTGGAGATATCAGCAACTATCAGACATGAAAAACCATATCCACATGTGAACAGTTCACTTACATTTTTTATTGCCCAAACTAAAAACAGGGATCTCCTCTGACTGATAGTTTGCACCTGGGTAAGACTAGATATGGTTCAACTGGCATTCAAAGGGAATTGGATTTCACCATCTTGTGCCCACATAGGGATTCCAGACTCATTCCCCATTTGACTCCTCTCTCTCAGTCAGTCTCTTTCCTACAATAGTGCCAAATAGCAGATGTGGTTGGTAGTTGAAACTTTGCTCCTTTTTCATAGATAGTGTTTCCATTGTATATAAGTAAAAGGGATGGAGCTTGAATAATTGTAGTTATAATTCAAATATATTTAAACATCTTTTTTCAGTCACATCATATTATTGTTCTTTCTATAATCCATCCCATCTAATCATCCAATCCATAAACTATAAATTCATTTTTTTCATTTTTACACAAAAAGTCTATAATATATTTCCAGTCACACACATGTCTTTTCTTTAATCAAATAAATTAAGTTACCCATTTCAGCAAAATCTGTCAACTTCACCAAATGTTGTTTCATAGTGGACAGTATTGAATCTTTCCATCTCTGTCTATATAATAATCTCACTGCTGTGATAATTTATTGAAATAATCTTCCACAGCTTTTTTCTGTTTGTCATTAACATTGAAAGGAAAAGTTCTAGCTTCAATTGAATATTGATCTTTAAAATAATTTGTATCAAAGTATGCATCTGGATCCAAAATTGTTTGACATTTTTACCTGTCCGCCAAGCATGATCAAATATTCCTTCATGTTATTCACAATTCAAATATACATATGTAAGTGCCTTAATATATTCTAGATAATTTGTCTGGCATTGTAGTGGTATGGTGTTAGAATGCAGTATTTTTTTTTACAAAAAGTCCCTAGGATTGAAAAAGATTAATGTTACTCCTGGACTTGCTTTCCCAGAGGCCATTGTTTGTGACTTTACTCTAAACATTACTTTTTATTATGTTATAGAGCCCCTAACTATGACCTTAGTCATATGAATAAGTTAATTGACCTATTAAACTGGGCAGTTCCTTGTCCACATCCTTTTGTCCTTCTTGGTGATTTTAACTTGCCATTAATCAACTGGGCCCTAAATCAATCAACAAATGAACTGACACATGCAATCTTTTACAATGCCATTACCACCTTAGGGCTGGAGCAGTTAGTAGTTGATAATACAAGGCTTAACAATTGTCTGGATCTAATTCTTTGTGACAGTTTAAATCTAATTTATGGCAAAAAAAACACCTTTCCAATAGCAACCATAATATGATCAACTTTTGAATTAACCTACATCCTCCCGAAATGAGTTCTAATGAAGTATAATTTTAAAATGGCAAACTATGATTGAATAGCAACATACTTTGCATCCTTAGATTGGCAATGTCTATTTTCAAGTTGTAAAAATGTGAAAGATTTCTATAACATTTTTCTGCTTGAATTAATCGAGCTATAAATTTATACGTACCAAGAAAAAACAAAAAAGTTATAAAGAATAAATTACTCAAGGCAATAAGAAAATTGCAATCTAAGAAAAAATCTCTTTAGCAGAATAACAAAACAGGTTATGTTGCCAATTTCAAAAGCCGCTACAAAGCCTTATGTCATCAAATCAAAGACGAATGTATCAATTATTTCTGTAAACAGTAGGAGAAGCTGTTAAACACTAACTCTATGCAACCCTCTTACAATTTTGTTAACTCAAAACTTAATGACTCACAAGTGATCCCACCCTTAAAAGGGCAAAACAGGGTCAAATGCAAAGACAATGTTGGTCAGGCTAATCTTTTCAATTCATTTTTCAGCTCAGTTTTTGTAGATAGTAATGGTTGCAATCCCTCATTCGCAAGCCAAATTACAAATAGTTATAGCAAATTGTCAGCTATCCAATTTACAGTAGATAATGTGGAATTAGAATTATGTAATCTAAAACCATTGCTACCCACAGGACCAGATGGTTTATGTGCTTTTTTCTTGAAAAAGCTTGCTAATGTCCTCATCGAACTGTTGTGCACAATTTTTCAAATATCATCAGTTCTCTGACTGATGTATGGTCACCAGCTATAGTTATACCAATTTTCAAAAAGGATGACCCTAGTTGAATTGAAAATTATAACCAAATTAAATTTCAATTTCAAATTATTTGGTCACATACACAGTCATACGTGGTACGATATGCAGTGAAATGCTTACACAACCGCAGGTAAGTTAAGGTAGGAAGGGAGGGTGGGGGTTAGAAAAAT
>JAEANM010022801.1:0-11515 GCA_017656035.1 Myanophis thanlyinensis
CCAGGTCCATGGAAAAATTATTTTCCACAGAACCGGTCCCTGATGCCCCAACACGTTGGGGACCGCTGATTTAAGTGGTTTTAAAAAAACAAAATAAAATCTTAACGTGGAATCTGGAGATTCTGGTCATTGCCAATGGAGTGACTTGTGAACCTCCCTGGCTGGAAGGGAATCAGGTTTTACTCCCTTATTGCTAGCCTATATACGTATTTGTCAGTAATAATCTAACTTTCAAAACTATTTTGGCTTTCTTTACAGTGGTGTCTCCAGATGGTTAGATCCGGGGTGTCAAATTCTTATTTCATTGAGGGCAGCATCAGAGTTGTGTTGGACCTCGGGGGGGGGGGAGCGTGGCGGGGGGGGGCATGGCCAGCTCCGCATCACTCCTGTCAGGGGCGCACTGGCAGAGGGTTGCAGGAGGTTGTGGAAGCTGAAAACTGCTTGGAAGCCCATTTTCGCTGGCAGAAGTACCATGGGCCGGTCCTTCGCTATTTCCAGGGTGGCCCCACAGACCAGATCTAAGTACCTCACTGGCCGGATGCGTCCCCCGGGCCTTGAGTTTGACACCCCTGGGTTAGATCATAACGTCCTCATTCCTTAGCAAATGTGGAGTGGATTATGGGTGCTGATAAGGCGGCGAGTTGGAAGTACAAGTAGTCCTCAACATACAACCACAATGGAGTCCAAAATTTCTGTTGCTAAGTGAGACATTTGGTTAATGAGTTTTGCCCTGGTTTAAAACCATTCTTGTCATTCATACCTGTTAAGGGAATTACTGCCTTATTAAGTTAGTATCTCAGTTGTTAAGTGAGCCTAGCTTCCCCGTTGACTTGGCTTTTTCGAGAGGTCGTAAAAGGGGATCACATGACCCCGGGATATTGCGACCATCGTAACTATGAGTCAATTGCCCAAGCATTTGAATTTTGATCACCTGACCGTGGGGATGCTACGGTTGTTTGTATGTATGAAAAATTGTCATTAGTCCCTTTTCTTTCAGTGCCGTTTTAACTTTGAACGGTCACTAAGGGAGCTGTTGTAAGTTAAGGACTATGTGTACTTACTTTACATGCAACTTTGAGGAGAAGCATCAATACAAAAATAGCATAAAACAACAGATTTCAAATGCAGTATTGCCAGAAAGTTACAGTATCCCGGTATTTTCTGGGGTTAGGGATTTGTTTAGAAGTCTTGAGATGTATTCTGTGAGTGGAGTGTGTTTCTATGTACCGTATTTATCCATGTATAATGCGCACTGGGGTATAACGCGCACCTTAATTTTAAGAGAAGTTTCAGGAAAAAAACTACCGTATTTATCGGTGTATAACGCCCACATGCAATTTCCACATTCTTTTCAAGAAGAAAAAGTGCACGTTATACACCAATAAATACGTAAGTGTATTCTGTGTTTCTATGCTTTGTGTAATTGCACCAATGGAGGCTCATTCAATTTCACTGCACACACATTGCTCATTGACAATAAAGGTTTGAATCTGAAATTTCTTTTGAGCGGCTTTTTTTTCTCAATTTAAATTTTGGTTTCCAAAAACATTTTACCGGCCATGGAGCTCCTTCAGCTCCTCCTTCTGCATTTATTCAGATGGAAGTCTTGCGCTTCTGTAAAGCCAGAAGAGAAGCCGGCCAGTGTCTTGGGAGATAATTGTCTTGTTGATAATTAACTCTCCCATTGTAAAGTCAGTTTTTGTGTATTTTTAATCTTTGTTCATGTGGAAAAGTCTCACAATGGGGTTTCCAGTAAAATATGCTGTCTTGTCTTTTTTATTTGTTTTGCTTTTTAATCAAGTGGCTTAAAATAGCAACGATCTGCTTGGGAGAAGAATTTCCTACAAGCGACTGGCAAAAAAAAATGTTGGAGCCATGCAAACAATGATTCAGTGGCAAAATCCTTTTGTTCCACCCTGATCTGGATCTTGATCACTATTTGGCGAAAGACTCTTAATTCTGTTTTTTTTTAAAATTGAAGTGGCTTCCTTTGATGTCTAGGCTAGGTATGGTATTTGTTTTGTCACTGGAATCACAGTGTGAACTACGATTAGATACTATGGTTTCTACTGAGGGCGATGCATGAAATGAAATGTATTTTTTTTTTCCTCTGGTGTGGAACAAATCTTCCATACTTTGGAAGATTTGCTGCATTGTTTTGGAACGTCCTTTCTGCCTGTCCTACTATCACATGGTGGTTTGTTTAAGGGACCATAAAATTAGAGAGCCAGTCTGGTGTAGATTTCAGAGTATTGGTTGATGTCAATGCTAACAAAAACTTGAAAAGCATGGGTTTACGATTCTGATGAAACAAACTAGGTTTAAGGAAAACAAGCTAGCTAGTTTAAGGAAAATTACCATCCTCTACATAAAGACCCAGGTGAAGGTTGCCATCACCCTTACAAATATGGTTTCTGTGGAGTTCGAGAAGAATGCTGCTACTTATTATATTAAAGGTTTAGTTTTGGAAAAATCGACCGTTCTGCTAAACAAGTTGCTAAAGGGATTATGGTGGCTAGTTGCAACTGAGCAAAAGATACAGTGAGATTCAGTTTAGTTCAGCTCTTTTGGTTAAAAATAGGTTTCAGATGGAATACAACTGGTATTAGTCTCCATAATGCGTAATAAAAGCTGCCAAATTAATTAACAAACTATCAGTGTGAGATTATGAATGACATATACATGAATTTGCGTTGAGGTTTTGAAGCACTTTACTACTTGGTTAATTAATTAGATAATTAAGTAATTAAAGAGAATCGGTTAAGCAAATTAATCAGCCGACCTCTTCTTTTGAAAATTAATCACTGGCGTAGGGGATTAATACATCATTATCAATACTGTAGATTCAAAATAATTTCAGGTTTTCCTTACTAAGCTAAGTAACAGTATTTCCTCCTCTTCTTCCTCCTCCTTTAGTTTAAACCTATGAGCAACATTTGGAAACACACAGTGTGGATCACAGCATTTTTTATTACTTGCCTGGAAACTCTTAAGTAAAAGACTCTTAAGTAAAAAGTAAACAAATCATAAAAGAACATGACCAATCATTTCCATAATGTCATCAAGGAAATTTATTGCTCTGTGGTTGCGCATGCAATCAATCGCCAGGTGTGAAACGGGGGCTGATGATGATGTTTACACTTGGAACAACAATGTTTGTGCAAATAATTGCGATGGTTGGGTGAAATTCCTGAAAATATGAAAGTTTGTTTTGGTGAGTAATGACAATTAGAGTATACAGGTAGTCCTCAACTTACGACCCCCCCATGGAGCCCAAAATTTCTGTTGCAAAGCGAAACATTTGTTAGGTGAATTTTGCCTCATTTTACGGCTTACCTTGCCACAGTTGTTAAGTGGATCAGTGCGTTAGTAACGTGGTTATTAAATGAATCTGGTTTCCCCATTGATTTTTGCTTGTCAGAAGGTCATTAAAAGTGATTATAAATATAAGTCAGTTGTCGATGTTGGTCACATCGCATGGAGATGCTGCAATGGTTGTAGGTATGAACAATGGCCGTAAGTCACTTTTTCTGGTGCTGTTGTAACTTTGAGGAGTCCCTAAATAAACGGTTGTAAGTCGAGGACTACTTGTACAGGTGTTGATCTAAGAGTACTAGGAGCCTTCATAAATAGTATATCTGGGACAGGGTGTCAAACTCTTAATTCATTGAGGGTTGCATCAGGGTTTGTTTGACCTCGGGGGTTCGGGGTGGGTGTGGCCAGCTCGCCATCACTCGTGTTGGAGGTGCCTGTGGTGGTCCCAAGTGCTCTGCCAGCGAAAACGGGCTCCCGAGCTCCGATTTTGGCTGCGATAGGCTCCTGCAACCCTCTGCCAGTGAAAACGGAGTTCGGGAGGGCCAGTCCTTCACTGTTTCCACGGCAGCCTACGGGCCAGATGTAAGTACCCCGCGGGCCAGATCCAGCCTCCGGGCCTTGAATTTGACACTCCTGATCTAGGACAATGGTCCCCAAATCTTTGTGCTTGGTGGCTTGGCTGGGGAGAAGGAAACTGGTTTGGGTGAGTTGCCAGCCAGTGCGCATGCACGCACCGCTCCACTCGTGCAAATGGAGCTGCACAATGTGCTGCCGTGAGTAGAACTGCACAAAACGTGTGCGCCCGGCTCATCTCTCACAGGGGCCAGTTCCAAATAGGCCACAACTTGATAATGGGCCGCAGCCTGGGGGTTGAAAACCCCCTGATGTAGGATATTGATTTTGAAATTAGTGTAAAATGAACATCTGTTAGTGCAGTCTGTGAATTATTATTATTCTTTTATCTAAATAATTTTGAGCCATGGTCCCATCTTTCTGGTTATCCCATTCTGAGGGTGGGGGGAAAACCTAACCCTGGTGGAGCATATAGGTAGTCCTTGATTTATGACCGGTCGCTTAGTGATTGTTCATAGTTACAACCAAGCTGGGAAAAAAACCCCTTAAGACCCAGATTCTAAATTCTGATGGTTGGTGCTCTCCCCCCGGGTTCTCCAACCTTGGTAACTTTTTAAGACTTGTGGACTTCAACTCCCAGAGTTCCTTAGCCAGCCATGGAATTCTGGGACTTGAAGTCTAGAAGTGTTAAAGTTGCCAAGGTTGAGATTCACGGTCCCCCTCCACGGTCATGTGACTGAAATTTGTGTGCTCGACAACACAGCTGCATTAATGGCTGTTTGCAGCATCCCATGATCATGTCATGTTTTATGATCCTTATGACATGACCGTAATGGGGCAGTCCATTATGTCCTCTTTCTTGTGCCTTTGGTCTGGTCATGACGCTAATATGTTCTCTCAGATTGTTTGATTTTAAGTATCTGTTTCTTCCGTTTGTTTTATTGGTAATTAAAGAATAGATTGTCAACACTGTCGGTTCTCTTTTTTATGTTAATGTACTGTACTGTATGCATACCTTTTTATTATATTTATAGATTTGGGAGACGCGTTGATCTCTGCATATATCTGGCAGGAATATATGACGTGTGTTATGCCTTCGGACCACACACACAAAAAATCTCTTTATTACGCTCGTATGAAAGAGTGTTTGCAGCGAGATAGGTGGCAAACAAATTTAATAAAGAAATTAAAAAAATATCCATAGACAGGAGGCTCCTTATATGGTCTTGGGACAGTTCTGGAGATGATTCTGCTGAAAAGGGAAATGAAATAGGAAGTTGCTTGAATGAATAGGAAGTTCTTCCTGAAATAGGAAATGAAGTAGTACAACTGTTTTACTCATCAGTAGGCAATAACTTCTGGATTGTTGCCAAGACAAGGACATATATTATTTGACACCTGAAGCTGAATATTTACTTTGGGCCAGATTACAAGTGCCGAAAGCTGGCACACCTCCTTAATGTAAATATGTCTGTTATGGCATTGCGTAGCTATTATGGTTAATTCCAATGAATTACAGTTAATATAATTACTTCCCCTTTGATTACATTTGAAAGTTCATTTGGGGACAATGTTTGATGGAGGTCTAAGGCAGGGCTCACAAACCTTGGCAATTTTATGACTTGTGGACTTCAACTCCCAGAATTCCTCAGCCAGGGGAGCTGAGGAATTCTGGGAGTTGAAGTCTACAAGTTGTAAAACTTGCACATTAACAGCGTGTTTCTTTCTTCTCTCTACAAAATTTCTGTATTATTAGTCCTTGACTTACATCCATTCATTTAGTAACCATTCGAAGCTAACAGCGGCGCTGAAAAAAAGACACGACCATTTTTCACATTGACAACCATTGCAGCCTCCTCACAGTCATGTAACCAAAATGTTGGCACTTGGCAACTGACGTGTATTTATGAGAGTTGTACTTGTGAGAGGATCATGATCATTATTTGTAATCTTCCCAGCTGGTTTCCAACAAACAAAGGCAGTAGAGGAAGCCAAGTTTGCTTAACGAACACATGATTCACTTAATAGCTGTGTGGTTCACTTCACTGTGGCAAAAAGGTTGTGAAATTGGACACAACTCACTTAACAACTGCCTCACTTAGCAATGGAGAGTTTGGGCTCAGTTGTGGTTGTAAGTCGAGGACTACCTCTATTTTGTCTTTCCCTATACAGGCAGTCCTCGACTTACGTCCACAGCCCAAAGTGTACGTTGTTAAGTGAGAAATTTGTTAAGCGAGTTTCGCCCCATTTTATGACTTTTCTTGTCAAGTTTGTAAAACGAATCCCTGCAGTTGTTAAATTAGGAATGCCGTTGTTAAGTGAATCCGGCCTCTCCGTGGACTTTGCTGGTCCAGAAGGTCGCAAAAAACAGGATCAACATGACCCTGGGATTCTGGAACCATCATTAATGTGAGTCAATTGTCAAGCATCTGAATATAAATCAGACAGCCGTGGGGACGCTGCGATGGCCACAAGTGTGAAAAATGGTCTCAAGTCACCTTTTTTGAGTGTCGTTGTAACTTCGGACGGTCACTCAATGAACTGTGTTGTAACAATTCCCGGGTACTAGCACATAATGAGATGGAGAAGGCTGCCAACAAAAGGATAAGAAGCCGTCGGCCACTCTCCCCTCCCCCCCCCCCCCCCCCCCAATTCCTAATACGATCCCAGCTGGACTGGGAAGCTCCGGCTGACATTTCCTGTCAAAATTGCTCGGGGAGCCTGGCCTGCTGCCGCCTTTCCTCTCATTTCCCATGAAAGAACAGGAAAAAAAGCCTTCCTGGTGCTATTAATAGCAAGAATGAGCTCATTGAGGGAAACAGGCGGGCTGGGGATGGAGAGAACCAGCTGCTTTCTGCTGGCAGCTTGAATGCTGAAGGTCAGTTACTAGGTTCCCACCAAGTGCGATGGGCCTCGGATCTTGGACAGCTGCACGCCTGACTGCCGGCTATGGGAGAGCTGGGAAGGCCGAGATAGGGGATGCGTGGGAAGGAGAGGGAAGGGGATACGAAGGCTTTTGCTGGCAGAGGTTGGGGGCTTGGTGAAAATGCCAAGGTTTGGCACCAGCAGCTTCTCAGGGCTTGTAGGCTGCATCCTGCTGGATACATCATGTGTGCCGAAATCCTGGTGTTTTTGTTGTTGTTGTTTTAAAGTGGTGGGACCCACAGGGGAGAAAACAGTGGCATCATCCTGCAAGTAGCCGACCGTACAGGGAGACCTCGACTTAACAACTTTCAAAGTCACAAGTCACCAGTAGTGCAATTTAACCGGCTTCACTACTGGTTTGGTGCGCTTTGCGCCTGCGCGCGGGGCACTTTACACTGCAAATTTTCCATTCTGGAGGCTTCCCAGCTGATTGGGAAGGCTGCGGGGGCATGTAGAACAGCTGTTCTGCATGACCCAGGTGAGTAAAAAAAACTTTAAAAATTGAAGGGAATATAGGGAAGAAAAGAGCAAGGGGAAGTGGGAGGGCCCAAACATCGTCAGGAGTGGGTAGGCGGGACCAAGCTTTGTCGCAGTTACCGGTACAGCAGAACCGGTGCATCCTGGCTGAATTTCACCACTGACAAGGACTCTGGAAAGAACAACCATATTTCATACTTAACGGCCGTTGTAAGGATTCATAGGGTCATGAGATCAAAATTTGGATGCTTGACAACTGTTTCATATTTATGACGGATGTAGTGCCTTTTGCAACCACCTTCTGATCAGCAAAGTCAGCGAGGAACCCAGCTTCACTTAGCCATCTTACTAACTTAACAATGGTTAAGACTAGCGAAGGTGTTTAAAAACATGTCCGCCAAATGCTGGAAATGTAAGCATAAACCGGGCTCATGCTATCATGGTGAACATGTCCAAAGGCCCCCAAAATAAAAAAAACATACCTGGCTAGAGAAAATGATAAAAAACAACATATAGTTAAAACCAGAAATTTTCTTGTTAGGTATAGTGTCAGAAAAATACGATAAAGGGAAGATATATTTAAAATTACATGTTTTGACAGCAGCAGGAATTGTATTTGCACAATATTTGAAGAATGAGGAAATTCCTACAGAGGAAAATATAATTAGAAAAATAATTAGACTCTGCGGAAATGGATAGATTAACACTAAAAATAAAAGATAAAGACACAGAATACTTTCTAACTTGGGACTTGTTTTACAAATGGTTAGATAACAAAGGCAGAAATTAGAAATTGGAAGAATATTATTTTATACAAATAAAGGATGTTATTACTGCTATTATATATGTGTAAATTGACTCAGACAATACACCGATTAGTACGCACTTATTATATATGTGAAAGGAAAAAAATGGTAGTGATTCACTTAACAACTGTCGTAAAATGGGGCAAAACTGACTTAACCACCGTCTCGCTTAGCAACAAGAACTTTGGGCTCCATTATGGTTGTAAATTGAGGATTAGCTGTACTGTGTAGTTGTGGCGTTTCCTATTTATTCCCCCCATTCAAGATAATGACTTGAGGCCTGGTATTATCTGGCTTCCAAGCTCAAGTAGAAAGGCCAGGAAAGCCCTCCCACTAAGCTTCCAAGCTGTAAAGAATTAGGGGAAAAAAAGACTGGAGAAAGGACCGTATGAGTGTAGAATGAATGTGGGATCATCCTTGTATATTTTGTGAATATAAACGAATGTTTTGAAGTGATCTAAGCCAGCCTTACTGACTCAAGCATTCCCCTTCAGAGTTGGGAATACAGATATGATAAGGATCACCATGCCCATCACTCACAGGTGAGGGAAAGCTAGAATTGGATGGTGGCAGTTGTGATCCCAGGATACTTGGACCCAGAACAATTGGAGGAGTATTTTAACGAGAGAAGTTTGGTATGATTAGCAAAGGTCCCGAGAGAACTTACAATAGGTCTTTCCTAAACCCGTTTTACTGGCCTGCAGTCTGAACAGTCTTTTACACAGTAGGTAGTCTTGACTTACAACGATTTAGCAACTGTTTGAAGTTATGGGGACACTGAAAAAAGTCACTTATGACCATCATACCATCCCTATGATCATGTGGTCAGAGTTTGGGAGCTTGGCAACTGGAATGTATTTATGACGGTCAGTGTCCTGGGGTCACGTGAATGCCATTTGCAACTTTTCCAGCCAGCTTCTGACAAGCAAAGTCAGCGGGGGAAGCTGAGTTTGCTTAGCAAAGGCCATGTGATTCACTTAGCAACCATGGCAAAACAAGGGTATAAAATGGTGCACGATAACATTTTAAAAACCGCCTTGTTTAGCAATGACAGTTCCAGTTCCTTTTTTTAATTTAATTTTTATTTATTTTTAAACAAACAGACATACATACACAAACAAAACATAAAATCATCTTTCAATCCAAATATCCAACCTTTAACCGTACTGAGTTTTCTATATATACATTATTTACATAGTACATCTCTTCAGTTATTTTTGTCATATATTTACATATATATATAGATTTACGTTTCCTTTTCTTTATTAATCCAATCATATAATAAATTCCAAACCCTATAGTATTCTTTGTCCTCTTTACCCTTCATTTTTAATGTTAAACTATCCAGCTCTGCACATTCAAGATTTTTTTCAATAATATTTTAAACAAACAAATGCATAGAATAATATTTATGCTTGTAACTATGGTTAGCAAGGTTGCTTTTTTTTTTCCTTGTTTGTTAGCTCTTTGCTGATTTCCGTGCCGGAAATGCAGTCTGTGCCAAGATGAAAGATTAATTTTGCTCTGATAAGAAACATTCAGAAGGCACCTAAAAATAATGACAAGGCTGTGGGTTTCCTATTTTCCTTGTCCTTTGGATAATTGCCAAGTCCATTTCCCTATATCTGTCTGCTCTCAGAGGAACTGGAAAAAAAAATATGTAGGTCATCTCCATTAGTCAGTTCCTAGGCTGTTGTCTTTGATCTGGAGGAAAAAGTAGGAAGGGGGAAAGGAAATAAAAAAAACTAGCTGTCAAACCTTGTTTTATCATTTGAACAAAGTCAGCAGATCTGTGCTGGCAGTTTCCTAGCTGTATTAAGCCAGGAGTAATGGCATTTCTCTTCCTGTGAGCGCAAAATATTTGTGTGCATGTGTGAGTGAGTGTGGGGGTGTTTGTGCAGGTTGTACAACACGGCAGGGGGCATCTTCTGCAAGCAATGATGTCAGGCATCTCGTTATTTCCTTGTTGCTAATGCATCGCAGACCGCAACACGAAGAACCTCATGGTGGCAACGTGTCAGAACTCTGCAGTGCAGACGGTCTTCAATTTACAACCATAATTGAGCCCAATGTTTTTGCTGCCAAGCAGGATATTTGCTAAGTGGGCTTTGTCCCAGTTTACGCCTTTCCTTATTCCTTAAGTCAGTGTGTCTCAACCTTGACAACTTTAAGATGGTTGGACTTCAACTCCCAGAATTCCCCAGCCAGCTTTGCAATTCTGGGAGTTGAAGTCCAACCATCTTAAAGTCCCCAAGGTTGAGAAATACTGACTTAAGTGAATAAGATGGTTGCTAAGTGAGCCTGACTTCCCCATTGGGATTTTTGCTTGTCAGAAGGCCACCAAAAGGAATCCCATGACCCCACAGGATGCTGCCACCATCATAAATATGAATCCGTTGCTAAGCAGCTGAATTTAAATCACGTGACCATGGGGATGCTACAACAGTCAGAAATGTGAAAAATGGTCATGTCACTTTTTTCACTGCCGTTGTTACACTGAGCGGTCACTAAGCGAATGGTTGTAAATCGAGGCCTAGCTGTAATCTATAAAAAGCAATAATTTAAACACAGAAATGCATTTCATGGTGGAGGGGAAAAAATGAAATCAAGTAAATCGTAACCTATGGTGGCAAAATAACTCAGCTGCGCGCATCAATATTTATAGACCTACCTCCTTCCGGTCAGTTTGATGGGACAAAAAAGTGCTCTCAATTTGCTTTGGTTTCTGGCTTCCTAAAAGAAGAAAAATTAGACCTAAGGAAGGTTAGGCAGTTTTTGTCTTCAAAGTTTAAAGAGATGGGACGGGTGGATGGATGGAAGCGCTTTGTTTTCCATCGGGCATTATCAGATTGAGAGTTTGAGGCATCCTTCCGATTTCTTGCTTCTTCAGTCACTTCCGGAGGGAAATTCCACCTTCTCCCATCATCAGAAACAAACTCATAAGAGGAAGAAGAGAAATTGAGAAGAAATTCACAAGCAACATGAGAAAAGAGGGGCATTGAGTATCACTTTGCCCCCACTTCCAAGAGGGATGAAAATCTGCAAAGTGGTAGATCAATCAAATAAAAATGATGTGTGTATGTGTGTGTGTGTGTGGCGAGTGCAGGTGGGTTGGAATAGGTGGAGAAAGGTGTCAGGAGTGTTGTGTGACAGAAGAGTGTCAGCAAGAATCAAAGGTACAAGACAGTAGTGAAACCAGCTATGCTGTCTGGGTTAGAGACGGTAACATTGAGGAAAAGACAAGAGGCAGAGATGGAGGTAGCAGAGATGAGGAGGTTCTCCTTAGGAGTGACTAGGATGGACAGGATCAGGAAGGAGCACCTCAGAGGGACAGCTCAGGTTGGCTGTTTTGGGGACAAGGTCAGAGAGGCCAGACTGAGATAGTTTGGACATGTGCAGAGGAGGGAGAGTGGCCATAT
>JAEANM010022802.1:0-11515 GCA_017656035.1 Myanophis thanlyinensis
GTAAGCATTTCACTGCATATTGTACCATGTATGATTGTGCATGTGACAAATAAAATTTGAATTTGAATTTGATTTAACTGTGGGGTCCCTGGTACTCCCTAAGCTTAGTTTTCTTGTAGATGCTTTCTTGTTCTGCACTGATGATGTTACCTAATTTGGTAATGAAACATCTGGAAGAAAACCACCAACTCAGAGAGCACCAAGGATCCCAAAGATATGGTTGTTTTCCTAGCCCTAGAGGTTAGGAAAATATTTGAACTCACATTGGTGGTGGTGTCAGTCCTTTGTGTCAGTCCTTCAAGCTAGGACAGAATAGGAATCAAAGTCATGCATGCTAATATAGGTAGTCCTTGGATGACGTTGATAGTTGTGAATTGGCATCACAACTGTTCTGTTTCAGGTCTCAAAACACATGAAAGCATACCTGGGTGTATGCCAAAACTAATGGGAGATAAGCAACCCTCTGGCTGAGAGCCCAGAATGCTATCTCAATTAAAATACTTGATAGAAACTCCCAGATTCTCCAAACAACCTTTCCACATGGCTGATTTAGTAAAACTGTTGTCTCCTGAAAAATTCCCCTCCCTTCGCTCCTCCTATAAGTTCTCTGGCCAGGGCCAATCATTAGCCACTTGTATTCTATTTTCTTCTCTGGCCCTACTCCCGAAGCTGCTCCCTACTCCTCACAGCCCTATGCATACGGACGTCAGGGACAGCCTTCCCTGTTCTTCCTCACTGCTCCCTGACTCAGACACCACCTGGTGGCCAACAGGCCTCTCTAGTCCCTGCTCTGAATCCGAACACCCCCCAGAGTCTTCCTCAGCCTCTAGGGCAGTCCCAAAGTGTTCATCGCTGTCAGATTCCACCAACAGCTCAGCTGGCCGCTGTTGGGCCACAACAACAACTTCCATCATAAAGTGTAACACCATGTGACTGCATCACTTAGTAACAGGAATCTGGCAGTCCTCATTGCTATTGTTAAGCAAGATCTGTGGGTCATTAAGTGAGTAGTTGCAATTTCATGCCAGCTTCCAACAACCAAAGTCAATGGGAAAATCCCAGGATGCTTGCCAGTAGGTTGGTGGGCAAGGAAGTGGTAACTGCAGCATAGGGAAATGTACATGAAGAGTGCAGCACAATGCTTGCAGTGGCTGATGTAAAGCAGGGAGAGAGCAAGGGAGGCTGGTGTGAAGTGGGGTGCTTCAAGATTCAGCATGGCAACTGTTGGGAATGGGTGACTTAGCCAAGCAACTTGCAACTTTGCCTACTGGCTTCCCCATTGACTTTATTTGTGGGAAGCTGGCAGAGAAGATAGCAAATGGTGATCACATGATCATGGGTCACTGCAAATGTCATAACTACAAACTGATAGATTATGATCAACAAGGTGCTGGGATGTATAGAACTTTGAGGACTGGTTGTTAAAAACCACTAGCTCAGATCTAACGACTTTGAAAAGTTGCTGAACAAGTGCTTGTAAAATGTGGATTACCTGTGCTACTTTTATTATAAGATTCTAGTAATAGAATCTTGCAAATCTGAATGTGCTTCCCTTCTCTGTCCCTTTATCTTCATGAGAGCTAGGGAGATCTTGCCTGAGATGCTTGCAGTACACAGATTACACTACACAAATCTAGATTTTATCTTTTATCTGGCCATTGTCTTGGTTATGGCTCTTTCCTTGTTCTTCAAGGCTATTCTTTCTTCCCATTACAGTTTGGCAATTACTTTGGGTTTGGGTTAATCCTTATTGTGTTTTGGTTAATCCTTATGGTATTGTATTTATATTTTACATCTTTCTTTGATGTTCAGAATTGCATTAGTGAATAATTAACCATGGCACACTTCTGAAGAGATGGGCATGCAAAGAATTGTTAAAATTCATAGACTTTTAAAAATAACTGTGAAAATCTACAACATAATAAGTAAGAAGACATGAATATCATATTGTAAAAAATGAAACAGTATTTCTTATTTAAGGGAAAGGGACTGATTACTTTTGTCTGTTGTTTTTATTACAGATACTTGAAGTGGTCATTTCAAATTGGTATTCCTAAAGTTTTTATAATAAGAGCTTCTCTTACAGACCTTTCTTTTTTCTTTCTTTTGAATAGGAAAGTTTAAAAACCACATTTCACTGCTATGTAAAGGATGGACAAGCCAAGATATTATTTACTTTTGGTCAGTTAAATTTAATTAAAGTAATTAGGTGGAATTTTTCTGACTATTATCCTGTCTCCAGCATTTAAAAACAGCAACAAAAGCAAAACAAAAACAGAACTATCCTTTCATATCCCAAAACGGACAGTCAGTTTAGTGTAAGAGTGAATGCACCAGGCTACAAACCATGAGACACTGAAATCTAGTCCTGCCTTAGATAAAAAGCTAGCTGGGTAATCTTTGGCCATTTACACTCTTTCAGCCTTAGAAAAGAGGCATTGCAAACCACTTCTGAAATCTTGCCAGGAAAAGCTGCAGAGACAGCTGCCAGGAGTCAACATTGATTCAAAGATGTACACATCTACACACCCACACACATATACACACACTCCAAACCTATTCCCATTTGTTCCAAAGTACATCCTTCTAGATACAACTGAACATAATAAATATGTTACTTATAATAAACATAACAAAATATTAAAAAACAAACAAGAAATACTGCCTCATATATGGCCAAAAGATTTTATTTTGAAACAATATTAATATATTACATTTAAAAATCTAGCTTAAAATAAAAATTATGTTAAAACCAAAGAATATTTCCATTTCCCATTAATATTTTCTGAAATGATCTATGAGCACTTACCACTCTCAGTTTCCAATTCCCTTCCCACAAAACTGTTTTATATAAATCAGATATCTTTAATTTGGAGGTGTGCCTTAATATTCTGTCAGCAGTCTGAAGTCTCTTTTCCAAAACCTCTTTTCAGCGCTTCATTTAACCTAAAAATGCATTTCTAATAAAACCAGATGAGAAAGAGCAGTCCAAACTGAAAACAAGATTCAGTCTATGCAATTACATATTTTATTATTATTTGGCAAGTTTGATTTACTGTTTGATTTCCATTGTCTTTTGACTAGCTTCCACTGTCCCCTTCCAGTAAGAAAAAAGTATTTTAAAAAGGCTTTATCAAATCTAATAAGAATATTAGATACAATACTTTGTTCTATGTGTAATGTATCTTGTTCAGATATATTACATTTAGAGACTAAGAATGAATATTTCAACCTCAGAAACCATATTTTTTCCCAAACTGTTTAGTAAATATGTCTCAATACAGTTATCTAGATCCATAAAAGATCTAGAAACTTTTCAACAGAGCAAGCTACATCTCAATAGCTTCTAGTGTCAGAATGGAGTACAACTCCTCTTTGATTGACTGTAAGAATTAAGGAACAGTAGTGACAACAAAAACAGTTGCATTATATTTTGTGCACATCAAGCATAAGCTATATGTTGTAATATCATGCAAAAGGCATAGACTGAAATGCTATATCCCAATACCATCACAGGAAATATCTCTAATCTTTTCTGAGAAATATGCCCAATAGGAGGCAGACTAATAAAAACTGGTCTTAACAGGTCCTTCAAACAGACACACAAAAATGCTATATCTTTACCATGCTAAGGAAACAATATTTAAGAATACAGTAATGGGTGGAGCCTGAGTTGGGAAAAACATATTTGAATTCTACTATAGGTGTAGTTCATTACATCATGAATTACCATTTTGGTATGCAAGAGATAGCAGGTGCTTAAAAAGAGAGATCTCCCCAGGATATGAGCAAACATTATTTGTTGAGTTTTAAATTTTCTTGGTGTTGAGGCCATGAGATTAAATGTTAAATCTATTGACATAGTAAATGGCAAATTGTAAAAATAATTTTGACAAGTTGAATATAAAACTGATTTCTAGCAGCCTAGTATATCTAGATCAAGAAGGGCAACTGATGACTTTTCAGACTAGAATTATAGCGTCTCAGACAAGATGGAGGGTTGTCATTGTTATGTCTGGACATTTTTCTGCATTCAGATTATGAAGCCAAGAACCCTGTATGAAAGCTAAAATGCATTCCTTAAACTCTTGCTGATCACTAAGGAAGTAAGGGAAAATAGGAACCAGACAAGCTATTGACTTAAGGTTTTCAGTATATTAGCCCATTAATAATAATAAATGGTGTAGAAGGATAGGAAGAATTAGTCTTTTACGGGAAATCTGCCAATATGTTCCTAACTGAAGCTAATAAGCTAATAAAAAAAAATAAAAAGTATGGATGAAGGATAAAGAAAGCAATAATTCTGCAAATTATTAGAACATTCAACATTAATGTTTTTTACTTCAGTATATTGAAATTATAGAAATCTCTCTTCAGGCCAAATACATCTTTATGTATCTGTAAGCAGAAATTCCAATGTATATACAAGTACATTCCAATATCAGGGGTCCTGACAGTAAAATTCTTTAACTCACTTTGCTTATTTGAAAAGAAGAAATAGGATCAAGGCACCGATTCTTTTACATATGGTACTGGTTTGGAAGCAGATCATTTCTAGATTTAGTTTAGCAAGCATATTATGGAGGGAAATTATGGACATTTTTCATGTTTAAAAAGAATAATCTAAGAATTTGTTAGGATAACTTGGTTTAAATAAAGATCATATTGTCTTCTTTAACAGGAAGAAGGTCTCTTCAAATCTACTTGAAAAATGAAAAGAACATTTAAAAGGGAACACAAAGAGAACTTGGATAAATGAGAATTTACAGAATCTTCCTGCTATAGGAATATTCTTGATGTGCTAAAATGAAAACCACTATTTCCTAATTTTTAAAGAAAAATTCTTTATAACGTTTAAGAATCCACCATTCATATACTAAACAATTTAATTTGAAAGTGCACAATCACCCTTTCCCAAAGCCCTTTCTGTAGTTTCTGATTAAAAAAGAAATAAAGAATACTCTGTAACATGCATTTAATTAGTTTATGTTCAATTAAATTAAATATAAATTTAAATTAAATCAAATTAGTTTTTAATGTAATGCCACCTTCTTTTGAGAATGTTATTTTTGGGAAATCAAAGGCTATATGTAGTTTTCACCCAAGTACAGGATGTACACCCTTTTTTAGCTGGTTTAATAAAACAAGATTATGTGGGAAGCATGTGAGCAATCACTGTGAAATTTCCATGTGAACATAGTATTTTCTCTGGGAGGAGAGCTTCCACTGGTACTAAATATTTTTGGGAAATTTCATTTATGAGAATCATAAATATAACAGGATACCAAAAAATTAGATTTCACCACCCCAATTCAGAAATTGTAGCAAATATGCATTAGAATTCTGTGGGATGAACAACCACAATGGAGAGGGTTTGCATCTGGAATGAAAAATAGCATGTGCCAAAAAGTCCAGCCAGCAATGGAAAACCATGTTTGTTGATCTCCATTGTTGATACTGGAGATTATATCAACAGAAAACAGTGAGTAGTAGTTTTCTGTAATTGCCTATAGTCTTCCATAAATATGCTCTAAAAGTTTGGGGAATTTTAGACAACACTGTGGAGTAAGTGGGACGATCAATTGGAGATTAGCTGTTCTTCTCCTGCATTGATAGAATTATTAACTGGACTGAAGAACATTCCATCAGCAAACAGATACCAGTAAGGTGGTTCTATAAGATGAGGAAAGCACTGCATTATTTTAGATGATAACCATTTAATCACATTTTCCAAATTATTTGCATCTCAATGGGACTTGAATTTAACAGTAATTTTAAGAATTGATGGCTAGGCTTGTTCCCTCTCTATTTTCCTTTTCTGTTGCTTTCTTAGTACTGATATTTTTTAGCTATTCTATAATAATTCTGACTAAAAGTGTATTTTTTCTTTAATTTAAATACTTATAAAGTGCATATCAAAACTGCCATGAGTTAGTCAGAGTATGATAAATGTGTTAGGGGATCTGACTGAAATGTATGAATGTAATAATATAAAATTTGAATAATTTATTCCTGTGTTATATTTAAAAAGAGGTATAGTAGCATTGTAAAGTTACATGGATTTGAATTTGTCCCTGGATTAAATTAAACGCTATTCTTAGGAATTTCACATTTTTATGTCATTCTTCCATCAATTTAGACCACAAGTTGTATGTTCAAAGCAAATCCTCATGAATCTTGGTTCTTTTCTACCAATATTCATATAAAAGTGATTGTTTTTTTTAAAGAGGAGGCAAATTCAATTGGCATTTATTGCCCATTGTGGTTATGAAATTTCAAGCATTTATAAGCAGGAAGTATTATGTTGACTTTGCAACACTGACAGTGTTGAAAACATTAACTATTCTTTAAGAGCTTTCAGTGTTTTAAAGCTTCTATCTAAAATGTATATCTGCTGTTTTTGGGGAAAGACTAAATATCCTCCTCATTATTTTTGAAATATTGCTCCTCATCTTTATTATTATATGTCTACATTACCAAATAAGATTGTTTTTAGTATTTTTAAGCACACTTTGTTCAGATGTGGATGTGTAAACGTACATCTTAAAAACCATCTGAAATTTGCACATGGCTTTCATTTATTGCCAAATGATTCTCAGAAAAAGAGTTTTCTTATCCCATCTAACCTATCCCAGTTACTGCTGTGATAAGATTTTAAAAATTAACACTGAGCCAACTTAGAAGAACTTCTAAAGCCATGGTGCCATATTTTCCTCTGAGAGATATACAGCTAATACACACAAATTCTTGCATATAATTTACAGTTCAGAGCAGTATCATCAGCATAGTGCAGAAATTTTCACACGAGGACAATGAAATGTTTTGGGATCCCTTGCTTCTAAGCTCATTCTACAGCTCATCATTCTTGATACAACTGAAAGCCCTTCAATCAATGAAACATATGCTTTTATTTTTGTTTCTATATTATCTGGCTTTCACAAATATCCCGCATGTATCAGTAATAACATCTTTTGTTTCTCAGCCTTTTTGTAATGCCAGCATGAACATCTGGTATTTCCTTTTACATATTGGATGATCCTAGGCAATATTTTTCTAGCATGTCAAAGTAAGGATATTCTAGTGTAATTTACCCACTCTGTTAAGTCTCTTTTCTTTGGCATTAGTATATAGACTGACCTCTTGTAATTCGTTGGCCATGCACTATGTCTTTTTCCAAATTTTCTGGCATAGTTTGGTTAGAACTTTTATTGAGTTTTCTACCACTTCCCATATTTCCATAGCCATCTATTCCTGTAATAGGTAACAAAAAGAGTTTTTTATGCCCTGAGCAGTAAATAATCTTCTGACTGAAAAATGTCCAAGTCTAGTCCATTTCAATTTACTGGTGCTTAAAAGCCAATGTATACTTGTTTCATTTTTCACTGTGTTAAACTGTCTCATATTAATGTTTCTTACATTCCATAATCCTGTCTTTTCAGCTTCAGCTTTTTTTGTCCTATATGGAAAAATCAGTAATTAGATGCCCCGAGGACTTGTTAAACTATTATATTGTTTGGTCTTCTGTGGCATGTTAGCTCAGTCATTAGTCATGACTAATCACTATTAGTACAGGTAGTCCTCGATTTACGACCACAATCGAGCCCCAAATTTCTGTCACTAAGCAAAAAGTTAAGTATGTTTTGCTCCATTTTATGATCTTTCCTGCCACAGTTGTTAAGTGAATTACTGCAGTTGTTAAATTAGTAACACGGTTGTTAAGTGAATCTGGTTTCCCCATTGACTTTGCTTGTCAGAAGGTTGCAAAAGGTGATCGCATGACCCTGGGACACTGCAACCGTCATAAGTATGAACCAATTGCCAAGCATCTAAATTTTGAACACGTGATCAAGGAGATGCTAAAACAATCATAAGTGTGAAAAACTATCATAAGTCGCTTTTTTAACTTTAAATGGTCACTAAATGAATTATTGTAAGTCGAGGGATATCTGTACAGTAAAAAAAAATCCTAAATTCTTCCTCAGTGGCATGCTGAATGCCACCCAACCTGACCTGACCATCATCTGGCAATATATTATCAATATATTGTTTCTCCATGTTGGGTTTGGGGTACTATACAGGACTGATTTTTCCACTCCATTTTTCCATGCAGTATGGAATGATGCCATTGTTATTGAAATGATCATCTGCTCTCACAACTTACTGCTGCTCAATATAGATAGCTGCTTACTTTAGCTGGGCAGCTGGGATTATATATACTTTTGACATACACTCCTGACATTCTGAACTCCTCCTTCCTGGGAACACACCCTGACTATGGTGGAGCAGCACAATAGATTGTTAGGGGATCTACCCCCATCTCCTCTCAAACAGATCTCTACTGAAATCTGAAGATGATGCTTTAATAGCTTCCACTTAACCACCTCCAATGGATGAAGAAACATAAACAAATTTTATATGCCTTAAGGCTGTTTCTGAACAATGCTTGAATAAGAGAAGGAGACAATTTTAATATCAGCATAGCAATGGGGAATGTGAATCTGTTTCATTCGTGTTCTGGAACAAGATGAAGGCTACATCATATGGGAATTGTTGTATTCAAAAATTGCTGTGCTGAGGTTAAATGCAAGAAAGGATTTGGCTTTTCTGGGAGCAAGAATAGAGCTTTAAATTTAGACAGACAGTGTACAGTATATGTGCGCATAGTTATGTTCAGTTAACAAGCAGAGCCATGGTTAGGATAAATAAACCACTTAGAATGATTTTAATTATAATGATCTCAAGATCTGGGTTCACATGCCACAGAAGACCAAACAACATAATAGTTTAACAAGTCATGCAAAATAGTTTATTGAGTTTAAGAGTTATGCAGGCTTATGAGCTTACATTCCCCCAGAACTATAAGCTTGCTGGAATAACATGAACTATAATATTTCCTGCAGAAAGAGCCTTGAAATTATTCTACCAAAATGATAAACTTCTGATCAAGATAAACTTTGTGGGCTGCTTATCTTCTTTCTTCCGAAAATAAAAATTGTGAATATGCTAAATATTAGTTATCTGGAAGGACTTTCATCCTGTTGGTCTTGATGAAATGGACAGTGTTCCATTAGTTGGCTATCCCTGTTTTAAATCCATGCTTAGCTAAGGACTCTTGCAAGCTGACACGTGACTGGGTCTTGACAGTGGTATATTCCCTCTTTGAGAGAAGTGGTGGTTCCACCAACTCTTAAGAAGGCAGTAGTTTACCCCCTTCTCCAGAGATCTTTGTTGGACCCAACTATTCTGCACTATTTTTATCCAGACTCTAACCTTTCCTTCTTGGAGAATGTGTGAAACATGATTGCATGGCAGCAACAGAGGACTTTGGAAGAAGCAGATTACCTTGATCCCTTAAAGTTGCGGTTCAAACTTGGGTATGGGACCAAGGCAGCATTGATTGGACTTCCGACCTCTAGCTAAAGCAAGATGGATGGTACGTCCATCCTATTTCATTTTGACCTCTCAGCAGTTTTCAATATCATTAGTCATATTATTATTTTGGGTCAAATTTTGATCATGTGACCATTTAGATGCTGCATTGGTTATAAGTGGGCTATAAGTCACTTTTTTCAGTGCCACTGTAACTTTGAAAGGTCACTAAAGAATGTCTGTAAGTTGAGGACTATCTGTACAATATCAATCCACTTTTGTATATATAACATAAATATAATATTCTAAACTTGAACTTTATGGTGTGATTTAATTAAGAAACTGCAAAAGCATTCAATGGATAAGCATCACATTATTTCCGTACTTTAAGACTAAATATTACCATACAGTTTGGAGAAGATCAATCTTCCCTTCCCATTGCAATATGTAATAGCAGAACTTTCTTGAATACATCAGCTATAATTAAAGATTAACTAACAGTGACATGCAGAAACAAGCATTTGTAGCAGGTTGTACAAATTAGGAAGAATAGACACAATATAGAACAATTCTTTCTCTTTTGATGTAAGAAACAATGGGATGACTATGTTTCTTTATGTTTATTAGGTCAAGCAAGAACTGATAAATTCATGGCTTCTACAAATGCAAATCATAATATGACATTATATATGTGTATATAATATTCGGTTGCCCAGCATCTGAACCTCAAATATGAAATCTCAAATTAATGTGTATCTATTTTTTCTGGCATACTCTAATTATGAAACATACAAAGACCTAAACAATTAACAAGTGTACTCTTGTTAAGATACGAATAGACACTTCCCACTTACATACACACATAGAGTTACATTGCTTGCCTGCCACTAGAATCAACTGGAACAAAAAACCAGCACAACCAATGCTGTCTTAATATGATCTGGCCTGAAACCAGAGTGAAAGATAATTCACTTCCTGTAAGGGCCTTTGGAGTTGTAAAGGAGAAAAAAGTTAAAAATTGGAAAATTGGGAGCCAAATGAAAATTGACCAATTCTGTTGGATCCAGAGATAGTTTCTTGAGGAAAGGGCAGACTAACTTTACCTTAACAGTTTGGGAATGCAACCCCTCTGTCAAGGATATATTTATCGAATCACATAGCACTATCCTGGAGTCTTTAATCAACGTAACAGAATGGATCTAACATACATACTCATCCCAGCAGTGTCTTACTTATGAAAACCCCTCTCTCATTTTTGGGATCACACATCCTTTGCACTTAAAATTCTTTGCCTTTTGGTTATGCATAGGTTATATGTATGATTGTGTACAGCCTGTAGTAGTAGTGAATTTTTCAGCTGACAAAGGATCTGAGTCCCAAATAAACCAAATACATTAGATAATAAATCAATTTAAGAAGTACAACAATAAATGAGAAGTACTAATGAACTTGCTTAACTTAAGTTCTACTAACATACTAATTTAAGTGTTGCAAGACAGGATCAGTCTATGGCTATGACGGTGAACCTATGGCATGGGTGACACAGGTGGCATGCAGAGCCATCTTTCTGGCCACACAGCTGTCAGCCAACTTTCCTCCAGCTACGCATGCACATGCGATTGCACGTGCATGCATGCATGCACTATTGTAGAGAACCAGCTGGTCTTCGGGCCTCCGGTGTGCATGTGCACAATTGCAGCAGGAAATCCAGCTGGTATTCGGAGCGTTCCTGCACATGCACATACGATTGCTCATGTGTGCATGAATGCCTGCGCACAGTGCGCATGCATTGCACATGCAAATGTTGCATGCATGCATGCAAAAATGGTGCAGTTGCACATGCAGCGCATGTGGAGGAGCCACACATAAGTGCAGATGGCACGTGCAAAGTGCGTACTTCTCAGCACTCGGTAAGTAAAAGGTTCACCATCACTGGTCTATGACATGGAAAGAGCAACCACAGAATTTGAATAAAAAGAGACACGGAGTTTACTTTTGTTGCATTCAAGAGTGATAAAAATTAGTACAGGTAGTCCTTGACTTACAACCACAATTGAAATCAGAATTTCTTTTTCACAAATATATTTTATTCAATTTTCTTATTACAAATAGATAATAATAATAAAAATCATCACTATACCATATA
>JAEANM010022803.1:0-11515 GCA_017656035.1 Myanophis thanlyinensis
TCTACTTACAAAATTTTCAAGTTACAAAACGGCTTCCGGAACGAATTAATTTCATAAGTAGAGGTACCACTGTATTTTGCCTATTTTGATCTTCCAATTTAAAAAAATAACTTCTAAAAAGTTAGAGACAGGTTGAAAAAAAGAAATAGCAGGGACACCGAGGCTGGTGAAGTCTTACATCACAAGCGTCCCTAAAGTAACAACTTCAACATTGGCAACCAGCATGAATTTATAATGGTTGCAGTGTTTCGGGATCGTGTGTTTACAGTTTATGTCGTTCCCAGGAGACCTCCAATAAGCAAAGTGAGGGGTGGGCGTGGGGGCGTTTTTGCTTAAAAACAGCATGATTCACTTAAGGACAGTGAATGACTCTTATTTAATGACTGCAACAAAAAAAGGCCATAAAATCACATGCAACTCTCTGGACTACTGCATCACTAAGTGACAAAGGTTCCGGTCCCAATATATCATTAGAAGTCAAATTGGAAAAACATGTTTCCATCCTTCGAAATTCCAGCAATCTTGAGCCCTCTTCTTAACTTCAGGCTGATGGTTTTTGCATTTCATTTTGACAGACTGAAGGAAAAGAGCCAATGCCCCCCTCCATTCCCTCCCCATGTTTCTGTAATTCCAATGTTCTCAGCAGGCTTAGTTTAGAAAACTTTGAGCCTCAGTTTACAGGGAGTCCAGGGTTTCCTTGGCAGCGGGGAAACAAGGAGGGGAGTGTGAGCACAGAGGGCTAAGGCAGTCTTTTAATTAGTCAGCCTGTAACCAAAAACCCATCTATCTTTGCTGGCAGGTGGCTGACTGCATTTCTATTATTAGCTGACAGGTGATGTCACAAAATCTGGCAGGCAGCCAAGTAAGGGAATCCCCAGCGGAAGATAAACGAGGAAAGGGGCTGGGTTATAAACAAAGGTGCCCTTTGATTGACCTTCATTCACGGTGGACATGTGATGTTTCCTAGTAAACCTCCCACCGCTTTTCCCTCCCTCCCCCCTTGTTGTAGTGGAGAATAGGGAAGGAAGATGTGTTGGATATATTTATTGCCTTGATTTATTTATAACAATAAAAAAAGCAGGATATAAATAAATAAAACATTAAAGATACAATTCCTTTAAGGTATACATGGATACTTGTAATTCCCACATATATGCAATTCCCAAAACATCCCTCTGAATAATTTCTAAATTATAGTTTAAATTGAAAATTAACCTTAAAAATGAATTCTTCCATCTCAAAATTATGGGCGTTTCTAGTGATAAAACCTGAGTTGAAACCATTCCTTAACTTTCACGTTTATATTATTATTCTTTTACCTCTGATAATTCCTGAAGCATATTGGAGAGTAATTCACAACAGATGTCCTTCAATATTTTTAAATGGAAATCTTCATCAACTACTTCCAATTTCTCACACTCTTCTGTCTGGGATTTCTTTGAGCTGTCTACAGATCTCTTCTCACATTCATCCATATTTTGTAACACTCTAATCACGCTGTCAATCAGAGCCAGATCTGAAATGCAAAAAAAAATTAAAATTATGAATGAAAGTATGTTGGGCAAAGAGGAATTCTTATTAGTGAAATAAATTTTAAAACAGGTAGACTTTGGAGTCATTGACAGTATTAGTACAATGTAAAAGATACAGAACAAAGAAAAGATAAAGAGCAGCAGCTCTTTCTTCACAAATTAATCTAATAATTATATTTGATTATAGTCAAATAAGAATATTTTCCATAAATATTTACAGACAAAACAATCAATTTAAAAGAAAAAAATATTAGAGGAAATGCACACATCTTATAATAGTCTATATTAAAAGGGACAATGTCAATTTGTTAGAATATTATAATTTCAGTTACAAATCTATGGCCTTGGATAAATTTGGAAAAAATACGATAATATTTATCGTAAAACCTCTAAAAACAAATTCAAGATGAAGAAAATTTATACTATTATGAATTCAAATGGAATATAGGAAAATTAACAGCTTCAATTTATGTCCAAATGACAATAAATAAAATATTATGAAACCATTTTTCTTTTAGTTCTTGAAATTGCAGTGAGATTTTAGATATTGGGAGATAAAAATGGGACCCTTTTATGTCACTCTTTTCTCTTTTAGATGTACTGAAAAATAAATGTCCTTTAGAGAGATTTATTTCATCAAAGTTACTCAAGTACACAGTGGGCTATATCTCTAACTCATTAATCAATTTTATAGATGTGGAAGTTGCTAGTTTCATTAATGCAGACCACAATCCAATAACTGTAAGACTGCCTAGATGAACTTCCAGACCAATGAGAGTGGAGGTTGAATGGCCTGTTATTATTGCAATTCAAGTAAAACAAAGTGCAAACGTGAATTAAGAGACTCTTACAAATCAATTTAGTTCTTGAGATTTCATAATCGACAGTGTAGGATTGCAGTAAAGCATTCATGAGAAAACTATTTATTTGTTTGGCATGAAAGAAAAAGAAAACCATTCAAGAACGAAAGAGCATATTGATGAATGAACTGAAGCAATTATAATCAAAATATAAACATAATCTAGTCTTGAACAGTGTTTCAAAATCAACTGGGCATAAAGGAAACGAATTCTACTTACAAGAAGATTATTTTTGCTAAACAGATATATTAAGAAATTAATATAATTTAAAAAGGAAGAACTCAAACTATGACAAATCTATCACTTGTGAATACCGTAACAATAGTAATGGTTCACATGTAAACTGAATTGGACATATTCCTGCACATTTCTCAATTACCCAAACTCCACTCTGACCTATGCTATCCTTCAAATACTCCATTTTGAAATTCTATGATTATATTCCCCATCTTTTTAACTTTTGTAATCTATCAGGTATAAAACTTACTCTTTCCCATCTTGACATAGTCCTGATCTGTCTGTGAAGCAAAAATGGCTGATAGCACAGATAAAATAGAAGCCAAGAGGGTCTTCTGTTCTTGAACAATAATTGATGGATCATCTGGCTGGCAGAGCTCATTGCAAAAGAGATTATACAGCAAGCTCCATGTTTCCTTTCCTCTATCAGAAGATTTGACTGAAAAATTAGGGGAAAAAATTAGACAGTCTCTGAAAAAAAATCTTTATTAAAAGGCTCTCTACAAATACTTTGTCATTACATGCTTCAGAAAACATACCAATTGTTTGAATGCCTTCATCCACTGTGGTGAGCAGCTGTAGAATATGCATATACACTTCAAGTCCTTCGGAACTGTTATCTGAGCTGCAGTAAAGCATTATGAATTTCAGTTAGAATTATTCATCAAGAAAAAAAATTGTGTCTCTTATCCATATGAGAAAATTCAGAGTTGAAGCAAGATATATTGGTGAAAAAAGCAAATATGTATTGAACTGTTTCTACGCCATTCAGTGATATCCAAAAGAGCTAAACTCCAACATTTCCATTTTAAAATTGACATGATTTGGTGTTCCTTCGCTACAAAAGGCAGACAAAAAGAACCTGAACATTACTTGTCTAATATGAAAAAGGTCCCTTATATTTCTATGCTTGCATGCATACTGACAGATGCTTACCAAACTTGTTTTGCACCTTCAAGCAGACAAGGTAGAAATTTAAAATCAGGAACATCATCTGGAGAATCATCTGTGGGCTGTTCCGTTGATGGACAAGAATCTTTTTTAATCCAGTTTATCATTAATTCTTCATCCAAATCAAACAACTTATCAACCACTTCACCAACTTTCACCAGCAAGTCCACTGAAACAAAATTTAAAGTTAAATTAAGACCACATAAAATACAAAGCTCATAAAGTAAAATATTTCAGTATGCTCTAGTATACTACTATATAGTATGTACCTAAAGATATTATAAACATAGGAAAAGAATGCACCAAAAGCTACTTCACTGATTCACATGGTTTCGCTGTATCGTTGATACTTTGTTTCTTAATTAACAATGTTTTAAACAAAGTTTTACCTACAAGTAATTTAAAAATATTTTATTTCCGAATTAGGAGTTGCGCATTTTTCCTTTACTTTAAAAAACTTTACTTTAAAAATGCTCTATGATGAAATAAAATACATTCTTCATGTATTAGCTTACCATTTGTAGAACTAGACATGATAAAACAGAAACAGTTATAGACGGAGGGATTTTGTCTGATTCTCTCCACCCAAATATTAGCCACTTCAAATTGACAGAGACAAGTCAACAGTAACCTACAATACAAATGGAAATGTAAAAATGTGATTTTTTTTTTGAAAAGCCCAAATTTATATATCAGTCCTATAAGCATCTAAAGGTAAGCTCATTAAATCTATTTCTAAGTTAACTTGTATAGGGGTTGCACTCTTCAGTTTTTATCATGGTGTATGTTGATATACAATTAAAATTAAAATCAAATAAATGAATTTATTCATATGAAGTCAATTTGATTGTGAAGATCGAGTAAAGGGAAAGTAAGAATGCTATATAGTCCTGGAAGCATTCTAATGAGTTCAATAGCACTTCTCCCAAGTAAAATGAATAAAAAAGGAATTCACTAGCTTTCTAATTGCTTTTTAATTTATACTGCTAACTGAGACTAAAGTAATACCTTGCCTTAATAAACTGCTCTGGTCATGAGGAGGTAGGACCATGAAGAAAAAAACAACAGATCATTTAAATTATCTACCACAAGGAAGATCAACTAGATTCCTTACTTCAGCCTTTTTGCCAACTAGAATACTTAAATACCCATGACAGTTGCCAAGGACTGGAAGGATTAGAAGCAGCAAATGATGTTCCGTTATCAGAATAATAATTCTAATTCTATTTTCCAAAAGGATAAGGACCAAAAATAGCCACTTCAGCAAGGCCTCAAGAAAAGGAAGATCAACCCATCCTAAACAGAATATATATGCCAGTATATATTGTTCATCATCTTTATGGTCTTAAATAATTAGTCCTCCTTTTCACTTCCACTCATTTGGATGGTCAGCTTAATCAATTTTAAAACTGATGAGCAGCTTTTGGAGACAACAATTGTAAGAAAAGGAAAATAAAAATGTACTGAGTAAACATACTGGTACTTTATTTTACTCAGATATTTGAATTTTAGAGCATTAAAAATGGCCTCATTTACAGTTAACACTAAACCAGAATTATGGCTAATTTATAATCAAGCAACAACAATTCCATCAATGGTTTATCTTTACAAGCAATGCAGGCATGTCTGACTGGGGAAAAAATTGAATGAATTAAACAGAAATCTTGGTTTGTATAAAACAACCATACAGAGAGTTGACCAGATCAGAGAATTTGCATTTCACTGCAAGAGAAACTACAAGCATGTAGCATTCAAAAACTACAAGCATACAACCTACAAGTTTGCTTACCTGCTTGTTTCAAGAAGAGTCGGGGAGTCAGAATCACATAAACGATGAAGCACTATTTGTCTGGAAAAATCACATATTGGTTAATTAGCATACAACATGAGACAAACATTATTTTCTAACCCTTTACTCAGACATCTCTCAATGTTTCCTGAGCCATCTGTTCAATATTTAGAGTTGCCAAAATGAAGCACAAGTGCAATATTGGAGGATGTTTTACTACAGGTAGTCCTTGCTTAGTGACCGTGGGTTGGCAAGGCAAGGCAGGTGTCAGGGTGTGCGAGACCTGTTAAGTAAGGCAGCTCCAACCCCCTCCCCTATTCCTACCCTAGCTTAATTTTTACCTGTGTGCCTCGTCCCACCACCTGAACCCCAGAGTTAGCAGGGTCTAAATTAAGGCTTATTTTGGGGAGGGGGAGGGATTATATTGGGCACATGTGTAAAAATCAAACTAGGACTAACTTTCAGGGTAGGTCATATTTTTGGGAAAACATGGTAATTAATTCAGCAGCAACAACATTGTCCTGTTTTGCATAATATAAAAGATATTATATAGGGCACTGAAACAGGAATACAGGTAGACTTCATTAGTAGGATAGGGCAAGGCAGGGCAGGACAGAATACTTTATTGGCCAACTGTGATCGGCCACACAAGGTATTTGTCTCCAGTGAATAAGCTCACAGTGTAACATATAAATAGCAAGCAATAGATCATAAGTCATAATAGCAATAACAATAGCACCTAGATTTATATACTGCTTCACAGTGCTTTACAGCCCTCTCTAAGCGGTTTACCGACTCAGCATATTGCCCCCAGCAATCTGGGTCCTCATTTTACCAACCATGGAAGGAGAGAAGGCTGAGTCAATAATCATAGTTTAATGACCACAATTAGGAATGGCAACTTGGTCATAAAGTGAAACAGTAGCTAATGAAATAATGATTGAGCTTATGTTATTGCAGCTTTCCTTTTATTTACAGACCTATAATATCATTACTTTTTCATCATTGTCATATGCACAATGGTTACTAAATGAGGTAGTTGCTAAGTATGGACTACCTGTATGGCTATAGCATTAAACATGTAGTCCACTGGTCCATAAAGCATACCTTTTACCATTGAACTACTCATGTTCTACATTTCATATTTACAAGACCAGGTGTAGTGTCTGACACAGAAATATCTAGAGGTATGGCCCCTTTTAGTCCATCTTTTCCTCCCTGCCCTCTCTAGTTGGTCTGTGTCTATCTTGTTCCCCATTTAAAAATCAAACAGAATATTAAGTTGCAAGCAAGCCCTTCTGCTTTTACCAAAACATTTCTCCTTCTCCTGATACCCATAACCCTGCACCCATTCCCGACATATCAAACACAACAAGAGATACAATTGCCCGGAAACCATAATGAACTGGCTCCGTATAAAATCCAATGCTTTCCTTAACACATGCCTTTTGATTGCATGTAAAATGAGACTAGCAGTTAAAACAAAACAAAGAAGAGAAAGATAGCACAAAACTAAAATATGGCATAGGTAAAATGCCACAAACAAGGCAAATGCAGCATTTCACTATTTGTTGTGCTAGTACTCTGGATATATTTTCTGCCAAAATAACACGACAGAGTATAATGGCACCCTAATGAACAAGCACAGCATAATTTGGCACAAGTCACAGACAATCCAGAGATCCCAATTTACAACAGCAGTGTTTTTGCTGACACAAGGATGAATGAGTTAAACTAGCAGTGAGAAAATGGCTACGAGATAACAAATTTAACATCTGATTGCCTTGTATTACTATCAATGAGTTTTAGAAGAGCAATCCTTGTCATCCATACAATACAGCTCTTTTGAAATAAAAAAGCAGTTTGACTAGATCCTTGCAATAGCAGGCTTTATCTTTTAAAAGAGGAATCAAAGATTTTATCTAGGTATCTCCAAGATACAGGCTATTCTTGATAAGGTTCTATTTGCATTATATTAAAACTGCAGTTCCCGCAGCTGAAAGGATAAACAAAGAACTAATGGAACTGAGAAAAGAGATAGGGTTGCTTTGGGGTGGAGGGAGGACTGGACAAATTAGATTGCAATAAAGACACAGATCCTGCTAATGGAGCCAGGCCAAAAAAAATCTTGTCCTTGATGTTTGCTAATACACATGTATAAAGTCATCCCCCCCCCCCCCCGCAATATTCCTTTTATTCTTACTTTTAGACACGACAGTGAGTTTTCTGTATCTTCCTCCTTGAGAAACATTTATATCCACTTGCCAAGCCTTACAAATGTTAGCATCAAGAATATTTTTTCTTTCATTCTATATTCAGAATTGGCGTGTACTAAATGGTGTTTTAGTAGCAACGAGAGCTAAAACTGGAGTCTGAAAATCTGGAAAAAAAAATCCTTACCCTAGGTTCTCATCTTTACTAATAGATATGCATGTATCTTGGCAGCAGGCCATATTTCCCAGAATACCTACACAGATTTCCTGCAATGAAAAATATAGTAAGTTAATATAAAGTTATATATACATTAAGGTAAACATTATCAAGGAAATATATGCTTAGATGTGTTCTCAATATATGCAGAATCTAGTTCTCTATGCTCTTTTTTCCTCAGCAAATAGCCAAATCCTTTAATAAAGTTTAATAACATATTTATTAAGTATTGAGTTCTTGTATTGATAGCCTTTGCACAATATGGCATTTCAGTAAATATGTTGTCATTTTCTACAAGCTGCATTATCTTATAAGGGAAAAGCAGAGGTGATGCATATACTGCCTTGAGTTCCAAAAGGAAAGATACAATGAATCTAGCAAATCAATCAATCTCTTGCTAACAATGTGACATGGTTCCACTTCTATCAAGATATTCCTTATTTTAACTATCCTATTGTGTACATTTTTATTATATGACAAAGAAGGGGAAAGCAAGAACACCCTGGCTCAATAACAAATCTGATGCAAAGAACATACAACAATTAAAAGAAATTGTGTTGGTCAGAGTAAGTTGGAGAGCACTTGCCTATAAAGTCACCAAGAGTGGGACATGCCTAAATGGCTAAAAGAACAACAGTTTTGGAAGTCATATCCAGGTCATTCAAAACCTTAGTTATGGAAAGTCATGGCTAATCAGGATATGTTAGTTAATATTTCTTAAATGTAAGCAGAGAAGTACCCAATCCTGTAATTCTAGAACTACTATTTCTCAAAATTAGTAACATTAAGATCTATGAATGTCCCATAATTCTCATCTGTTGCTAATTCCTCAGATCTTAAAAGTTGCTGACTTTGAAAAATACTGCTATAACCGATGATAAAATATTTAGAAAACCATAGAAGTATACTATAAATAATGGACTAATAACAAGAGGACTAACAAATCAGAAATTAGTCAGTTGCGTAGATAGTCCTTGACTTACAACAGTTTGTTTAGTGGCTATTTGAAGTTGCAATGGCACTGAAAAAAGTGACTTATGACAGCTTTTCACATTTACGACAGTTGCAGCATCCCCATGGTCACATGATCAAAATTCAGATGCTTGGCAACTGAGTTGTATTTATGCTGGTGTAGTGTCCCAGGGTCATGTGATCACCTCTTGCGACCTTCTGACAATCCAAATTCATTTAATGGCCATGTTACTAACTTAACAACTGCAGTGATTCCCTTAACAACTGTGGCTAGAAAGGTTGTAAAGCAATGCAAAACACACTTAACAACTATTTCGCTCAGTAACACAAATTTGGGGCTCAGTCTAACATTCTCTAACATTAGAGAACTACTTGTATTTAATGGCTTTCTCCTACATTTTAAGATTGCATCTTTATTTGCTGTTTGTGCTTTATTCAACTGCATTAATTCCTATGGTCCAAAACTCAACTAATAAGTAATAAACGAAGATTCAAATAGAACTTACAGTAAGTCGAGGACACTTGGACTTTGCAAGAAAAACCATAAATATGTCAGGGGCTTTAAACTCTTGTAAAAACAAAGCAACATCCTGAAAACAAGAAAGTTGGATTATTGATGTATAGTGAAACAAAGTTTATCTGGTGAAGAATAGCATAATTTTCAAAAATTCATTTTGGAGTCACATATTAGAAGTTACAAATTTTTTCTGCAAGCACCATCACAAATAATTTTTTTCTATTTAAAGTTTGAACTTATATTGATGTTATCTCCTCTGAATGGTTCTTGGCAATACAGGAACTTAGACAGAAATTTGGTTAACATTATATACTTTCTTTCTGTCATTTATTCAAAAGACCAGTTGATCATAAACAAATGATCTAAACATTAATGAACAGATAGTACAAGACAGGTTATTTCTTTTGGAAGAGGTATATCAACAAAAACTCTTCAGTTCTTAATTTAAGATATGATCTGGAGTATATAGAGAAAATAAGATCAATGTGAGGAACTTTACACATATTTAATAAACTTAATGTATGCCAAAGGTTCTTATGTATCAATATGTTATTACTACCCCATATAACAAATTATATATAAGTTTTACAGGGGTCAGGTTGAGGAAATAATAAATATGCAATTTAAAAATACCATTCACTTTTAATAGTTTTAATATGCATATGACAGAGATACTTAAATTTATCAACTTGTATAGGTAAAATGAGTAACAAAGCACAGAAAAAGATTTGATCATGTTCCAACTCTGTCTATACAAACCTGATCAGACATAAAAATGAGATCCGACTTCTAAGAATCCCTGTTGCTTACAAGCAAAATTTTGCTTAAAATCTTATAAAGGAAAGAAGAACATGCCAGATAGAGAAATGCCAGATAAAACATATGGGTTCAAAGGGACACAATCTGAGATGAATAATGCCCAGCATGAAAATACAAAAAGAAATTTGACTTCATTGACTACAGCCAAAGATCATGTAGATTCTTAGAATATGAAACATGTTACGATGAAATGGCAACTGATTCTTCTTCACAAATTTTTAAAAATAAATTAAAAATTACTGTAAAATTGAGTTTGCAGTAAAAATAGTTCAGAGTATATTAGACAAGAATGTGTATTTTCATATTTGCTTAGCATATTTAGCAACTATATTACAACAATCAAAAATTAAAAGAATTTACAGCTGAAAACCAAATTGGAGATTGATAATTTGAGATCCACAGAGTAACATTTTCTTAACCAAATGTAAAAAAAATTAAGTTGTTTTTGAAAGTTATAAATGGAACATGAAATATCTTAAGTAAGACAAAGATAATGTCATCTTGCATGCTAAGTGAACTTGCAGTTGACAGTGATAAAGTGAAAAAAGGCAGTATGCCAGACAAATAAAAAAATCTAATACTAGGAAGACAGTGACAAATGTAAGGCAAAATCATGATGGAAAAAGACATTTCAGAATAGTGAAAGCTATGACTTTTTTGATTCTAAGGTAAGCATATGAAAGCTGGAAATACCATAACAAAGAACAGAAAGAAGATATGTATTTTCAAATGATAACTATGGAGGCTGATACAAAGAGAAACAACAATTAGAAGCACAAGCTCATGGACTTTTGGCATATGATAGAAGCAGATAATGGCCTATAAAAATTATTATACCTGAAACATTTTGTGATACAGAAGCATGGCAAGAATTAAGAAAATAAATCCTACCAAGGATATTACAGGATTTTTCTTGAAACATTACTAGATATTAGTAATTAAAGGGAGGTCAAAAAAAGCAAAAATTTGTATACGCAAAAGTTGAAGCCAATTTGAAGACATCTGCCTAATTCTAAAAAAATAATTCCATATATTTCCAAGGTTTTCCTCAGATACAGAGATAGATATAAAATAAAGGTATGTTTTTGCTTGAAAGATACACCCTCTCTGCAAAAAAATATTTCAGAAATCTTTAATTTATGACTAGCAGTCTATCACAATATCATTCCCATTGTTTTAATAGTTTCTAGTTAATATTATATATACTCAATTCTATTCCCAAATGATTTTAATCTACAGAAAGTAGTTTTAACTAATACCTTATCCATTGACATGTCCCATACTTTGCAAATATCATTCTCCATCTCTTCATCTAGTTCCATTTGTTCTTCTTCATTGTTCAGTTTTGAAGTATCCTTTTAAGAGATAAGCAAATTGAAAAGTAAATAAAAACATATATATATTTATA
>JAEANM010022804.1:0-11514 GCA_017656035.1 Myanophis thanlyinensis
CACAAAATCTATTTAATAAATATCTAGGATAATTAAAAGCACAAGTAGGAATTACAGCTACAATTACAAAGCAAATGGAAACAGCCTAGTCCTTAAAACCTGAAGATAAAAAGGCTTTTAAAGCAAGAGGGACATTTTGGAAGAGAAGGGAAACTAGCATAAATATTTGCTAATGCAGGGACAGTGAAATGCTTGCTTTTCATGCTTCCTTTTTAACATTGAAAGGCATTGCTTCCCTATTTATAGTTGGTCTGTCAGTAGTCCCCCAGAGACTACTTTAAAGAGAGAGGGATTTGTTTCGCTTCAAGAAATGGTTTTTAAAAAATGAATTTTCATGTAACTTTCCTCAGTAATAACTGTTGTTTTATGTTCACCAATTGTATTTATTTATCCCTCCTGAATGCATTTTGTCAGTGAAATATTCTGGGATGTTTTTATGAACAGGGGGGCTCGTTTCTTCCAGCAGATAATCCAGTATTAGAGGGACACGGGGTAACTGGTAGCTGAAAGATGTCAGCTGTGCTGAGCAAATCCATGTTTTCCAGCCCCTTGTTCGGTGTCTAGAGATAAGCATAATTGTGAATGATAACAAGCTTAATCTGCTCCTTTTCTCCCCAGGGATCTTTCCAGTAACAAGATCAGCACCTTAAATGCTGAAGTGTTCCTGCACTTGACTTCTCTGGCAAAACTGTAAGTACTTTTGAGATCTGATTTTGCAGCACTGCAAATAATTCTGCTAAGAGGAACATTGACGTTGTACTGGGAAACCTCAGCTGGGGTATTAATTCAAGAAGCTTGTAGTCCTCAATTTCTATTTGAATGGAAACAGTGGCTGATGAGATCGCATGTTGGCTGGAGAATTCTGGGAGCTGAAATCCACGCATCTGAGAGCTGCCAAGATTGGGAACCCCTGCTCTAAAACAGGGATGGCATGTGTGTCAAAGGGGACACGCCAATGTTCACCAACTCCCGACAACAATTACCGCATTTTTTGCCATATAAGACACACTTTCCCCCCCCAAAAAAGTGGGTGAAAATGTCTGTGCGTCTTATACAGTGAATGTTGCTGAAACCCCACCCACCCGCCAGACAATTTTTTGGCTTCCACACGGCCCATTTTTGGCTTTTTGGCCCATTTTTAGGGCTTCTTTGGGCCTGTTTTGGGGGCTTTTTTCAGAAAAAGGGCCCCCAAAAGCCCTGAAAACTGCCTCCCCCAAAGTCTCAAAAATGGCCCCCCAAAAGCCCTGAAAACTGGCCCCCAAAAGCCTCAAAACGGGCCAAAAAGCCTCAAAAACAGAACCAAAAGAGCCTTAAAAATGGGCCAAAAAAGCCTCAGAAATGGGCCCCAAAAGCCTCAAAAGTGGGCCTTCAAAGCCTCAAAAACAGGCCCCAAAAGCTTCAAAAATGGGCCAAAAATCCTTGAAAACAGGCCAAAAAAGGCCTGAAAATGGGGCACAAGGAGGCCAAAAACTTTTTTTGTTGTTGTTTTCCTAAATCTAAATGCGTCTTATACTCAGGTGCATCTTGTGTGCTGAAAAATACGGTGTTCTTGAAAGCACACCTTGTTCTTACTCTTTCCTGGGGCTGCGGAGGGCATGCAAGAACAGGGTGTCTCATGGCCTCCGGAGCCTCCAAAAGTCACGTGAGGATGGGACCTGCTTCCATGCGGCCTTTAGAGGCTGCAGAGGCCATGGGAGAAGCTGCTCCAAGGCCACAGCAGCCTCAGGTGGGCCACAGGGGAAGCAGGAAGGGAAGCGGCACAGGATGGGCCTGTGGAGCCCTGGGCTGGGCGGGTGGGGCAGTTGCCCTCTTCCCCAAGAGCACGGGTGGCTTTTTGGAGAAGCAGCCATGGGGCTCGGGATTGAAGTCAAGGCCCGGGCCTCTCCTTCACGCTCAGCCTTGGGTGCCACTATTCAGGGTGGCCTAGATGGGGAGGGGGAAGATAGAGAATTGTTTCTCTTGTCCTGATGGGGGGAAGATGACACACCAGCAGAATCAAATTAAGCATTTTCCAAATTTATGTATATACACTGGAGACAAATTTGTTTTGTGCCATTTGGCCAATAAAGCCATTCCCTCCCCTCCCCGCCCCTCCCCTTCCCTTCAAAACCCATATGCTCCCAATTTCCCATGTTCCTGATTTTGAGCATCTGTCTTTAGCAAAACCAGTTGAAGAAACGACTTTTTAGAAGGTTAGCGCACACTACAAGAGTCAGATAATGAATTCTAGCATCATTTTTCCCTACTGGAACGACGCTGGCTTTTGAAATGTCTTCCTAAGAAGGAGGAGATTTTGGAAGCATGTGCAGGGAGCATGGTAGCCATGTGATATGTGTTGACAGGAGCCAAGGGATGGTGGGAATGTCCTGTCCACAAAGCTGCAGCTATCCCAAGGGAAAAGCTTGTGGGAAAAGCCTTCTCATTAGTAGTTGTCCATGAGACATTTCGAGAAAACATTTGCTTAATTTCTGTGGCTGCAAATTTGATGGAGAATTTAGAAACAACGGAAAAACAGACTGTAAAGTGTGAACAAGATGCAAGAGAAAGATGTTTCACTGATGATAGAAGCCGGGTTAGGAAAAGTACACTTTTAAATTGTGACTTGCTGAACAAACGGTAGTGGGTTAGTCGGCACAATCCAATAATCCAGTGGTTCTCGGTCTTTTCTTCACCATGGACTCCCTTTAAACACTTTTTGTGGCCAAAGAGCCTCAAGACTTAACTCAAGATTTAAATCATAATGTTTCTTCAAGCCTTCGTGGACCCCCTGTGACGACATCGTTCCCCCCCCCTCAGGGGTCCACAGACCATAGCTTCAGAACTACTGCAGTAAGCCACAATAGGTAGATTCACACTTCAGGGTAAACCAAAATCAGACAAACAAGTAAAAAAATACTATTACCACCAAAGGCCAGCCCAGAGTTCAATATAATATAGGAGAATGTTATATACAGTAGGTGTTTTAAATGAATAAATAAAATAAAAGCAACAGTCAACAGATAAAGCAAACAAGACAATTTATGCCCAGGGCTGTGTTAAGCAATAATATGGATGCCCTGGAAAAAAAATAAATATGACCCAAATGCGGGATTTCAGGGCTGAATGCCTAATGTGGATCCATCCTGTTTCCAAGCCCAGATTCCCTTTTCCAGCAATGGCTGGGCCTTTAGTTGTAACAGCAGCAGCAGCAGTTCAATATACAAGTTACCTCAGTCATCCAAGCAATTCTAGGAATCCAGCAACTTACTTATTATAACAATTTTAAAAGTAGTAATAATGTAATATAATTCCAAGACTATATCACTATACCAGGGAAGGAAACACAAAGAGCCAAGGAGTAAATTTTTATTTTACTTATTCATTAGATTTTTATATTGCCTTTATTACTTTATAAGTAACTCAAGGTGGCAGACAATGCATAGTGTTCCTCCCTCTTGAGATCCTTGTGGGAAAAGATGGGAGTCAGATACAGCCATTTTCAGCTATGCCATTTCACACTGTTTTGAAGTGCAGAGCCATATAGGCCTTTTCGAAAAAGAAAACAGAGATTCCTACAACCCACACATTAGACAGATAAGAAGGTGGCTCCCCATAGATAAGCCATCTTCTGCTGCTTCAAAACTGAAATCAAGAAAAGCATCTCAGACCAGAAACCAAGAAAAGAAGGACTAGGAGAGACATGATAGCAGGGTTCCAATATTTGAGGGGCTGCTACATAGAAGAAGGGGTCAACCTATTTTCCAAAGCACCTGAAGGCAGGACAAGTAGCAACCGATGGAAGCTAATCAAGGAGAGAATCAACCTAGAAATAAGGAGAAATTGCCTGACAGTGAGAACAATAAACTGATGGCTTGCCTTCAGAAGTTGTGGGTGCTTTCAAGAGGAGGCTTTGAAGAAGAGATTGGGCAACCATTTGTCTGAAACGGTATAGGCTTTCCTGCCTGAGCAGGGGGCTAAACTAAAAGAGCTCCAAGGTCCATTCCAGCCCTATTCTGATTCTGATTCTGATTCTGATTCTAAGCCTTAACTTGCTTTAATCTTAGTTTAGGGAGTAAACTACAAGACACTAATGAAAAAGCTTCTGTTAAAAAGTGGAGTTGACAATAGAAACATGCTAAGCTGAACTGGAAGAGGCCACACAATTGTGAGAACCAGGAATGGGTGCTGGTGTGTGTTGTGGTGTGAGGAGGAAGACCCCTTCCGTGCACAGCTGCAGCACCGGTTCAGTTTAGGACTGTGCACAGCTGCTATTCCTGGAACATAAAAACTTGTAATCTTTTTCTTTTTTTGAGATGCATAACAGCTCGGTCTTCTGCTGTCTGGTGATCTCTATTCTAGTCCTTTACCAATGAAAAATGATCTGTAGCTGAAGTTTAGGCGGTGGAGAGAGAGAAGAAAAGGTGCGTTCCTTTGTACTCATGAACCCTTTTCTGTCTTTTTCTGGTTGCAGAGATTTAAGCAACAACAGGATTTCTTCGATAGAAGATGGAGTATTTGATAATTTATTTAATTTAACTGAAATGTAAGTCAACTTGCTGAACTATCTTATACTTTCAAAAAATGTTCTCACTCCCTTGGGATTCAGTCTTAAGATTCTGGAATTCTAAATTCCTTAATTAGTTTTTTGCTGCATCCATTTTTACCTGCTTTGGGGGAATTGTGTGTGTGGGGAGAATCAGGTAGTGCAGCTTATTTGGGCCGTTATATTACATATCTTATTAAAAATTGTATGTGAGAGGGGGTGGATTTCCATCAAGATAGTATAAGCGTTTCCTTCTAAGGACATGAATTTCCTCAGGATTATGACTTGACAGGGAATGCTTCGTTCATGCTTGCCATTCAGTAAAAATATCAGATGAATAAAATTTCTAATAATACAGTTTTCATCATCGCTAGGTTTAAGAGGATTAGTGTGATTATAACCTTTATCCCTTTCAAAATATCAAGTAAAATCTCCTTTGAATCCAGCTAGTCTCCTGGTGTTAGCACAAAGCCTATCCATGTTGCTTTTTGGCAATATAACTGAAGTGGCCTACCAGTGCCATTTCCCAATATTGCTTTAAATTTCTAATCCAACCAAACACCTATCAAGTACTGATTTTAATTAAGACTGACAAAAATATATGGGAATAAATAAGCAGGATCAGGATCAAACCAAAATGAGGCCTTTTGTTACATACAATGTCAAGAAGAAAACTTTCAAAAGCCCAGAGACCACAACTGAAGACCATGGTGATTTTCTGCCACTGTGTCTTGGCAGATGCTCTTCACAAAATTGCATCACGCAATTGAGGAAATATAATAACCTTTGTGAAGTGGTTTTACCTCCCTTTAATAGCAACAGCTCTTAGACTTATATACCGCTTCACAGTGCTTTACAGCCCTCTCTAAGCAGTTTACAGAGCCAGCCTCTTGCCTCCAATTATCTGGTGTTTAATAATCAGAATAAGGGTTGGTTCACATGGTGGGAGGGCCTTCATTTTACTGACCATGGAAGATGGAAGGCTGAGTCAACCTTGAGCCTGGTGAGGATAGAACTGCAGCCGGCAGACAGCAGACGTAGCCTGCAGTACGGCCTTCTAACCACTGCGCCACCATAACTTTTTAAGCCATCCAAGTTCAGCCATCAGCATATTTAATATTTATGTAAGCAATTTGTCTCCTGTCTCATTACTTGTGAATTCTTAGGCAGTTAAGTAATTTCACGCACTGGCTGAAGTCACACATTGTTTGGGGTTTTTTTAATCATGCTTTGTTGAATAAGCCACAATTGTTTAAATTCAGTTGTGCTAAGGCCAAGATGTTGAGTTTTATTTCTTGGCTAGGGTGGTACTACAGCAATGCCTTGAATACGAAATGCAGGCTAGTGTGAAAACTTCCTCTGCTTTTTCCTCCACCGTCCTTCCACTTGTTATCTCAGTAGTTATTGTGGAATGTTTTTTTGTTATCGCCCTGTATTCCCCCCACCCCCGTGTCTTTCAGAGACTTAAGTGGGAATCCATTTTTTTGCGATTGCAACCTGGCCTGGCTCCCCCGTTGGGTTGAAGAGAGAAACGTGAAAGTCTCCCGTCCGTCCGAGACTCAGTGTGCTCACCCTCTGGATTTGGCCGACCTGCCGCTTTTCAATGTCTCTTTCAGTGACACTACTTGCGGTAAGGCAGAGAACGTGTGTGTGTGTGTGTGTGTGTGTTTTTGTGTGTCAGCAGTGGGGAAGGAAGCCCTGGAGAGCGAAAGCTCAGAAGTCATTCAAGCCACAATCACGGCCCATAAAACAGGGTCCCAAGTTTTGTACAGGTCACCGTTTCACATCAATGGACATCTGAGTCCAATATTCTGCTGCTTTTTGGGATAATGATGTGCAAAGTATGAAAAAAAAAAAAAAAGGCAGCGAGGCAATTAAGTTAAAAGAGGAGGGTAGGAGGAGAAGAAGGAGAAAAAAATGTAACTTTAGATTAAATGTGAGAGGGATATTTAAGGGAAAAAGTGTCAGTGTATCCCATGGTTTAATTCACCAAGTTTCATGTACAGGTAGCCCTCAACTTACAACAAGTTCATTTAGTGACAGTTCAAAGTTAGAAAAAAGTGAGTTTCACACTTAACAACCGTTGCACCATCCCTATTGCGCCAACCGTTGCACCAAAATTTGGACGCTTGGCACCTGGTTTGTATTTATGATGGTCACAGCATCCCAGGGTGATTCCTGTGATTCCCTTTTGAGACCTTCCGATAAATAAAGACAATGGGAAAGCCAGATTCACTTAACAACCGTGTTAATAACTTAACAACTGCAGTGATTCATTTAACAACTGCGGCAAGAAACGGAGCAAAATTCACTCGACAAATGTCTCATTTAGCAGCAGAAATGTTGGACTCCATTGTAGTTGTAAGTCGAAGAATACCTGTATTCTTTGAACCTTGTCTGTCTGTCTCACATTAGTGGGTATTCAGGACCTTCCCAGTTGGTCTCATTGGGTTTCCCCAAATTGAGTATTTCCCTCCCCCAATCCTGGTCTGGTTTGCTTCTTAGAGGTTGGGGCATCTGGCTTGGCCCAACTACAAATCGCCAAATGCAACACATTCTTGTAGAAAATGTGGGAGGTGATCTTGACAGAAGTGTGCAAGGATCACTATCTGGGGAAAGGAGGGTGAAACCCTCTGTTTTTAAATCCAGAGGAACAAGAAACTGTGGATGGATCCCTCCCTGATTCACAGGACCCCTAAAGGTGCTTTTTTTCCAAAAGGCAACTGGACTTTCTTAGTTTTTCCTTTAAAAACAACAAGAACAACAACCAAACAAGAAAGTTTTATTTTGGAAAAAAAGCACCTTTGGGACAATGACCATGATTGATGGATGATTGAGAATCTCCATAGATTGATTCGCAGGAGTATGAGAATGGGGAGGAGGTACAGACTTGAGTCACTAATACACAATAATAACACCAGACTGTGTTTTAGCCCAAGGGTCTCCAACCTTGGCAACTTTAAGACTTGTGGACTTCAACTCCCAGAATCTTGGCCAATCTCAGTGAAAGAGCCTTAGCCTTCTGGTGGAGTTGGTTTCCTGATCTGGTCTACTAGTGAGGTTGACTGTTCCTAGCCTAAGGAACCTCCCTCCACTTCACCCAAGCAAGATCCTCTCTCAGGAAGTGTGGCCCAGAGTTACGGGGTCCATGGCCTACTCTGTAGAGAGCATCCCCACAGGGAGTAAGATGGCAAGTGCTGGATTGGCTGCCTGACCTGGCTGTGCTTCTCCTTCCAGGAGCTGATTACGTTGCCTGCCTGCCGGACAACAGCACAGGCAGAGCTGAATCCGTTATCCGATTCACTTCCCGTTTGCCACAGAACCTGACGGAGGAGATGTGCAGTGCCCTTTGCTATGCTGACGGGCAAGACTACGGGGGCTTCAGTGAGGAAGCCGACTGCTTTTGTGGCTTTGCTCTGGAGCCCAACATTTCCGCCGGCTGTTTGCCCTTCTGTGCCAGGCCCCTGGCTGGACCCCTCTGTAGGGGTCCAACGCTACTTTCCAGGGTCTTTCCGGCTGTGCTGCCCGTGTCCTTGGAGGGCCCGGGGACGCCGTGCAGTGTTTACCAAGAGGTGTCTTTTGTTCTCAGTCTTCCGGTTGCTGTGGGCACCATCCAGTGGGACTTTGGGGATGAAACAGGGCTTTTCAATACCACCAAGACCACCATCCTTCAGGTCTACACGTTGCCAGGACTCTTCAGCGTCACAGCCACTGTTTTTGTTGGCAACCGGTTTATCTTGGCGCAGACTGAAATCGAGGTGCTGGCCTCCCCAGAGGAAATGGCGCTCCAGTGTCCTTCTTTGGTGAAGACCAATGAAAGTTTACAGTTACATATAAGGAATCGTGGAGGAACTGGTCTCTCGGTGGCCTATAACATCACTGTCCAGGACCAAGAGCCTGGAAGAGGTGAGGAGTGAGTGAGCCATGCTGAAGCTTTGAATGGGTCCTAAACATCTTCATTTTCAGCTGATCTGAATGAAGAATTCTGCCAACTGGGTTTATGGGCAATGTTACTCTTCCTTCTGAATCTCCCGCTTGGGAGAATCTCCAAGAACCATGATTCTTGGAGAATTCTTCTTGAAGATCTTCTCATGGTTAGAGACAGGTGACCATCAGGAACAAAAAATGAGTCTGAAAGATAAAGTGACTTGTTCCTAATCTCTAATTCTCCTTCCACAATCAATAGAAATCAAATTGAAAGTATCTTAGGATACAAGAGATAACTTCTAGCTTAAAACTATCAAGCCTTGAAAAGTCTTAACAGCATTTTGCTATATGTATTGCTTTGATCTGATTTCTGCCTTCGGCTTGATCTGGAGACTGCTGTGAGGAGCTGTTACCCACAACAGTAAGCAAGCCATCTCAGAATTGAGACAAAGATGATCTATGAAAATGCCCAAGACCAGGTAGTATGAGCATTCTCAAAATTGCAGCCCTCAGTCCTTCCAGGTTTGTAGGATCAGGATTTCTATACTTCACCAGTGCTAAATATTCTGGGAGAATGACGACTGAAGGGCCTGTCGTGTTCTTGTACAGCTTAAAACCTGAGTTTATGAAAAGAGGAGTTGGCATATCTGCCTCTCAGTATTTGAAACTTTTTATCTTTCCTGGAATGATTTTGTCCTTTCATGGATCAAAAGAGGGTGGAAAAGGAGATAGCACATTACAGAGGAATCTTTGAGGTTTAGACAAAATTGGTGTTTTTTCCAGGTCATCACTGGACTAGTAGTTCAAGGAGCCAGAACCTGTCTCTTCTGTGCACAGTCTAAAAGTTCACTCATGCCTTTTTTTACTGTGCAGTGGTCCTTCCTGGCTGCCCCTCGGACAGTGTGGTCTTCCCTGGGAACAGCCACTGCTATTGGCTTGGAGCAGAAAAAGCAGAATGGCTGGAGGCCCAGAAGCTCTGCCAAGAGCATGGCAACGGAAATCTGGCCTTTGTCAGCAGCCCCGAAATCCAGAACTTCTTGGTATCCAGTGTCACCAGGTAAGTTAGTAGAAACAGGCTCTTGTCTTGTCTAATTCATTATTTTTCAACTCTAGCAACTTTTAAGACCTGTGCATTTTAACTCCCGGAATTCCTCCGCTAGCATAGATGGCTGGAGAATTCTGGGAGTTAAAGTCCCCAAGTCTTAAAGCTGCTAGGGTTGAGAAAGGCTGCAGTTGCTGGAAATCTGTGGGCAAAGGGGATAGAGTAGCAGAGGCTTCTGTGGGGATAGTCTGAGGGAAATAAGGGAGTGGGATAGGAGAGGCTTCTGGGCAGCAGACCTGAGAAAGAGAAGAATTTGAGTGAAAGGGAGCAAGCAGAGGACTCGATGAAGGAGCAGATACCAAGGAAAGAGAGCTTAACAGGCAGCCCAAAAGAAAGCGAAGAGAGAGGAGGAGGAAAGTTAAACCAGTCATCTGAATATCACCCCATTGCATGACCCATTGCTGATGAAAAGACTGTCTCCCCACCACGTGACCTGCCTGCTGAGAGGAAGCTGACTACCACCCCGTCACGTGACCCTGGCAAGTAGAGGTCATCAGACAGGGACCAGTGTGGACTAGCCACCAGACGAAGAGGGCCAGGAGAACCCAGACTCCAGCAACCCTTTCGGGGGTTAGCGCTACAGATATATATACCTAAGGGAGAGACTGTTAAAATGGGAATATTCCGATCTTCTGTTGCCAGTTCCTGACCTAACTTCCTCCTCATTTTGCTGGGACAGAGCAGGTTGAAGACAACAACAGGGCTGGGAGACATTTATGTTAAGAATTGGCGAGGATGGATGAGGCTACCCCTCTTCTCCTATGAATACACCATAGACCAGTGATGGCGAACCTTTTAGAGACCAAGTGCACAAACTGCAACCCAAAACCCACTTATTTATCGCAACGTGCCAACAGGGCAATTTAATCTGAATGCTGAGGTTTTACTACCTAAAATACTTTACTAACCCCCCTTCCCCCTCAACATTTCTTATAGTCCCACAAACTTTTGTTTCCCTGCAAACGATGGTGAGAAACATGACAGAGAAACGCAATGGAGTTGGGCTGGGGTGATGGTGTGCGTGTCCACAGAGGGCTCTGAGTGCCATCTCTGGCATGCGTGCCATAAATTTGTCACCACTGCCGTAGACGTCTCTTCTAAGCCAATGTTCATGTGAGAGAATCAGGGATTGGCCAGTCTACCATTGCTCTACTCCCCATAACTTAGGAGGATCTGCAGAAGATGTTCCAAAATAGGTGGAGGAGGCATAAAAGAAAATAAAGTTAACTTCATTTAGGCCATTCTTACTTGGGTCATCTAAATACAGTGATTAGTCTCCAGTCTTGTATATAATTTTTTCTCTTTTAGGTACATTATAACAAGGAATGAAATGATTAAGATTATTAAATACCCAAATTTTTGGAGGGTCCTGGTGATCAGAACAAGACTTTTGTGGCACATATGGCCACAGGGACTTGAAATTTAAACCTCCGGATTGTCAGGAAGTCACAGTCATAAAATCATTCCCTGGAAGGGACCTTGGAGGTCTTCTAGTCCAACCCACATCCAGGGCAGGAGACCTCATTCCCTCCCAGACAAATGGCTGTCCAACCTTTTCTTGAAAAGTCGTCCCTTTGACTTTTTATTCACTGTTCCCCGTTTGCTCACCCACTGCAGAACCATCCCAGGGGACGTTGTGGTACCCTCTTCCCTGCATCCATTTTGTTTTTTTGGGTTGGCCTGTGAGGTAAAACATGGCGGAGCGTCTCTCAGCTCAATTCAGCGAGGGGAGACGAATGGGGGGAAATGTGGGAAAGCAACACCGGGGAAATCTGTTTCCCATTACCCTGTATGACTGCCAAGGACCCCCCCCCTACACACAGACACAAACACACACACCACACCACACCACACATGCAACACACACACACACACACACACATTGTGGTTGCTTGATGACTCCTGGATCTACCTAGATTTTCTTTTCTTGAAGCAACTGCTAGGGGTGTGTGTGTGTAAGAGA
>JAEANM010022805.1:0-11514 GCA_017656035.1 Myanophis thanlyinensis
TGTTGCCCGTCAGGATGCTCTCTACAGTGCAGGAATAGAAGTTCCTGAGCACCTTTGGTGGTAGTCTGAAGTCCCTCGTCCTATACCATTTCAGAAAAAAAATGGCTGTCCAATCTCTTGTCCCAAAGCTGCTTTTTTTTCAAGAGGCAGCTGAAGTTTCTGGTTTCCTTTGGAAGACATTTTGCTTCTCGTCCAAGAAGCTTCCTCAGCTGTGAGGTGAAAAAGCTTCTGGGATGAGAAGCGAAACGTCTTCAAAGAAAAACCAGAAACTCCAGTTGCCTCTTGAGAAAGCACCTTTGGGACAACTGTGATCTGGATGACCGAGAATCTCCATAGACATGTCCAATCTCTTCTTAAACACTTCCAGTGATGGAGCACCCACAACCTCCAGAGGGAAGCCATTTATTTCACTGGTTAATGGTTCTCACTGTCAGGAATTTTTTCCTTGGTTCTCTCCTTATTAGTTTCAAGCCATTGCTTCACTTGTTCTGGTTCTTCAGGTACTTTGGAGTATTGTTAGAAATGTAAAACTAACAATTGTTCGGTAGACAATATATAAACCAGAATTGTTACTTTAAGGTTTGTTACTTTACCTTTAAGTGTACTATAGCTTTAAGAAAGATGTGATTTGGCTGCTGCTTCAATCAAGCAGCAATAAGAATCACTTGTGATTGTGGGTTACTGGATGTGGATTGTTGGTTACTGAATGTGGAAGGCTCACTGAAGAAGAGCCTTGTGTTAACCAGCGTTTATTCTGTGAGTTGCTACTGATTGCATCCACCTGTATATTTGGTAATGGACTTTGAGTATTGGATTATCCCAGAACTGAACTGTTTGAAGACTGACTGACTTGACTGTGTATGAATTCGGACTGACTGATGCACATTGCTAAACCTCTATTTCCATTAAAGTAAAAACCTATTTTCCTACTCAGTGTATCTGTATATTGGTTTGTGTATTTTACCACACCACTCTCACAACGTTCCGCTGTGTACTCATTCTCAAAACGGAGGACCATCCTTAACAAGTATTGAGGCTTTGTGGCACCCTAAGAGATATTGGAACACCACTATCATGTCACCCCTAGCCCTTCTTCCCATTAAACTAGACATACCCACTTTCTGCCATCAGTTTTTCATGTAATCTGGTTTTTTTTAAGGATTGTGATGGGAATTGTAACCAAATTAGATTAACAATAAATCAGTTTAATTGGGCCTTCGCATGAAGATCTGGTCTTTCGTGCCTGACAATGTGTGAGCATCAGCTTTTCCTATTTTCAGCAATACTACCAACCATTGGAAAGAACATCTACATTCTTTGAGGGAGATGAAATGGTCCATTAGGTTGGTCCATTTCATGGACCTCTGAAATGGTCCATTAGAATTGCAGGATGCTGCAAACCTTTGAAAAGAAAAAGGAAGCTTTACTAGAATTACCCATTTTATAGTCATTTCTCAGAGAACAAACTCCTCAAATGCTTTTCTCCAAGGGCAAGGGATATTCATGTTCCCACTCAACATCACCATGATCCCTCTCAGCTATTGTTAATGGAGTGAGATGGTTCATATTTTCATCATCCTGAGAAACTGTTTGAAGAAAAGGAAGGCCTATGAGAAGTAAATAAATTTGCCCTCCTCTCCAAGTTAAATCATCTCCATTAAACCTATCCTTTTTCAAATGATTTTAGTTTCACAAATTGTCTATCTGTCTGTGTCTGTCTGTCTATTTATTTATCTTTCTACCTATCTGTCTACCCACCTATCCATCCATCCATCCATCCAGCTACATCTATCCACCTGTAAAATGTATTGGCCATCCATCTTACTTCAGGGTAACTCTGGGTGGCATGCAATCATAATATTTCTGCTGTTCTGAAATGATTGGCTATTTTCTGATTTGAGTTTTTTTAGACAGTGTCATTGTTTTAGTTATAGGCTTAAGTTGGAAGAACCTGAAATGATAGCTAAGTTTAACTTTGTCTCCAGCTTTTGCAAAACCAAATCACCTTCATTTTCCCATTCATAAATGAACTTTTTGAATTCAACGTTAAGAAACACACTGTCTAAGTCTAGGCTGTCACCAGAGGCATTGATCATCAGGTTCTTCTATCAGTAATCTTAAATAGGTCCCTTCTTAATAGAGTTGATGTAGTGGAATATTCATGTAGGAAATGGATGGAATGGATATAAACAGGAATTACACATTTCAAAGTGCCACATGACTTTAAGTATTATTTTACTTTTAATTGAAAAATAAATAGATAGATGGTTTTGTTTTTGAATTTAACAAGTGTACGGGTGTGTGTATGTGTGCTTGTGTGTGCATGTGCGGTTTAAGAGATCATAAGTACAAGCCTATAAATGTATGCTCAGAAACAAGTCCCACTGAGCACAGCATGACTTACTTTTGAATAAATATGCTTAGGTTTTCATGATTTATAAAGATGCTGCCGAATTTTCCTAAAGCAAAATTTTATCTGGATGAAGTAATGTTCAACGGCTGCAGATATGCGAAGGAACAGACTGCATCTGCATAACATCTACACGTTTTCTCAGAAGAAGAGATTCACCTACTATTGCTTAAGTTTCAAATTAAAATAGATCTACCTTCCACTTTTTAACATCCATTTTTAAAGTCTGAGAAGGAAAGGTTTGCTAAAATATTAATTCTTACATAATTAACTGCAGAAAGAGTTTGTCTGTGTACGAAACATCCCAAAATACAATTTAAGAACAAGAAAATAATGAGGTGTCTGGATGTTAATTGTGTAAATTAGTTTATGCATGCCTATTTGTACCGAGCGTTCACTCTATTTTTTGACATTCAGAGCAATTCAAAGCACTTTTCTTTCTTTCTTTTTTTAATCTAGAAAACTAATGAAAATAAGTCCTGGATAAAAAGGATGGTCTGCGCTGGAAAATAAATGTTTGCTGTAGAATTCTATGTTCTCCTACAGCATTAATAATATTTTCATTCTCCAAGGTTTTCTTACACCTTCAAAGAAATTAATATTCCAGGGAAGAACAAATATACACATATTTAAAATGGATGGCTGTTGCGTTCTTCTTCTCCTTCTTTTTTCCCACCACAAAGAAACATGGGAGATGTGTCTGTTGTGTGTCTTTGTGTACCTGCATCTAATGTTTCAGAGGCCAGAGCTGAACAATTTCAGCATTCATGACCATAAATGGTCCTCAGAAAGCTTGAGAGCAATTTCTCAGAGATCTTCAAGAACTGTTGATAAATTATCATGTGTGAAGTACAGGTAGTTCTCAACTTACATCCATTCAAATAGTTGTTATTTGCCATGCCTTATGTTGGTCATTCATTCATTTGACTTGTATCCCAAGTTCATAATTTTAAAAAGTTTATATGATATGTGACATCATATCAAAGTTTATATATGATGTGTGCTTCTAAAGGTTGAGGGTGGAGAAAGCATTTGGAGGTAGATAAACACTGTTTATGTTGGTTTGAAAAACAGAATTTTGCAGTGGTATCTTTTAATTATATTAATTTGAGCCTCGATATATCCCACTGAGATAAGTGTCATCAAACAGCTGAAGTTTGAAAAGTTGAATTTTTTTTAAAAAAACCCAGTTGATTAGCTTGATGAACTAGCCAATTAGCACATCAATTAATTAACCAATTAAAATTATTACAGCCATCTCAGCAATAATATGATGAGAGGATTTAATTAAAAGAACAATCTCCCTTGACTGAATACACAGATAAATTGTTTACTTTGGAGAAAGGAGGGGATTATCCCAAGTGTGTTATTTGAATCAGAGACTATACACAGATGATACAGTCTCCTCAACAAGTGAACAATATTAACTATGCAACTTTAAAAAAAAAAAACACCGATTCAATATCTACATTTTAATTTACATCTTGATTATTTTGCTCCACAGCTCTGGAAATTAGCAAGAAACGCCGATGTAGGCTTTTGGTTTGGCTGTCGATTATTATTGAAAAGCCTCCATTTTGGTGGCATTTCTGGGCAATATAAATCCCTAAAGGATGCTGGTGGCATTGCGGGGTGTTTAATGCTGCTTGTAAATCATACGGCGTTGCTCTTATTTCGTATTCATGTCATTGATTGTTGTTTTTCTTTGGGAAATCAGCTCAAGGATCAAAGAAACAGGAAGAGATGTACGTTCATTCACTCACCTATCCAGAAGATGAAGCCACGATCTTAAGACCTTCTGATCAAACAATAATCTCTCTCTAGTTTGTGGGGGTGAATGATGGTCAGGCAGCCTGAATTTTATTAACCCCAAAATAAGGTCACAAGCTAAGTACATCCTCCAGGGTCAGTGAACAGATACAAAGAAGATTAGTGAAAGAAAAGATTGTGACCAGGAGGGTTATGTCCCACTGGGGTAGGGAGCAGGGGTGTTATCTAGCAGAAACATATTAAAGTGTGTAAATTAACCATTGTGGAATGTCATGTTATATCTAGTTCTGACTGCTTATTGGGGGGGAGAGGGTTGATCTTTTGCAAATGATAGAACAATTACACTACGTTGGAGATCATCTACTATCAGTTTTTTAGTGACACAACAGTTTGAATGACCAGAAACTCCTGGTCAATAGGATTATCTATGTATGTATGTATGTGTGTGTGTGTGTATATCAACAGCAATAAGTGGATTTTCATAGAAATCTCCCTCTCGTCCCATCTTTTCATAATATCACAAATGCCATGAAATCAGCCTCAGAGCAGAAGACATGACAGCCAACTGTAAGTACACAAAAACGACTTTAAATACCAGCCATCATTTGTCCTCCCCGCTTCAGTGTAGCCCCCTAGTTCAGAAACACTCAACTGCTGTGCGCAGCTTGCTGTAGGCGAAGATCCATTTTAGAGTGGACTTGAAATATAAATGACAGCTCGCACTACACATGAACACAGACAACTGTATAAAATATTTAAATAAAGACAGAAAAGAACAGAGGAAACCAACAGTGCCTTTGGCAGACTCAACCATGGGGAATACAGCAGCTTGAGATTCATTGCAATTTTCATCTTTATTGTTATGTTTAGCCCAATATTTTGTAGCCCTCTGAAGTAAACCTTTGTGTGCTGTCTAGCTTCTGGTGGGTTCTCCCCTCCCTTCCCCTCTACACCCACTTTCTAGCACGATCTCTTTTTTGTTTTTTACAAAAACCTTATATTTTTTCGATAATATTGATTGTGAAAGGGTTTTTGTTATAGGCTTTCCTCTTTTGTGCGCTTTTTTTTTTTTTAAAAAAAATGCTATTGATCTCAGTAGTTGAATAAATAGAAACAGACCCACAGTCTAGATCCTGCCTCCTTGCTCCTATTTTTATTTTTTTTTTCAAATCAAATCTTTATAGTCTTCTTCAAGTTTCACATCTTTTGTGTTTGATCTCTGGCTGGTTTCTTCCTTCTCAATTGAAAGACGAATTATAAGGGGCCAACGTTAAAACAAAAGCTAGATTAGGATGCCAGGAAAGATGGAAATAGTAATTTTGCATTTTATCATCTCATGATGTTTTTATTCCATAAATAAAAAGATATAATGGGATGTGGAAAGGAAAGAAAAAAGTCAAAGGTTTGTGGATAGTTTTGAGTAGATTCCATCTGCCTTGCTCAATAGCTGAGAGATCACTGGATCTGAAACCAGTAATATAACGTTGTTCTTGGCCAGGATTATCCTTTGGTTTAATTATTACAGGTAATCCTCGATTTACGACCACAGCTGAGTCCCAAATTGATGCTGCTAAGTGAGAAATTTGTTAAGCTTGCCACTGTTAACTGAATCATTGTAATTAATAAGATGGTTGATAAATGAACTTCATTTCCCCATTGACTTTGCTTGTCAGAAGGTTGCAAAAGCGATCATATGATTGGGGATACGGCAATTTTTTAAAGAGGTACAAAATAATGTAGGTGAATCTTTGGTCTGTGATGTATGGAGATCACACACCTGCATTCACAACCAAGAATCACATTGCCATCATCCATTTCTTTGTGAACAGCAAGACTATAGTAACTTTCCCAATGGGAAAAGATCATAGATATTGAGCATTTGAGCCAGGAACTACAGTATTTTTAGAAACAAGATGGCTGAGAGGGTACAAATGGCAAACCACAATAAACCAACATGTCTGTCAATGTATTAAACAAGCATGGTTTATTACAGATGCCAGAAAAAAGAATAGGGAACCATTCTAAACTCTACAGACTCATCCCTACCTTAATAGCCATATTTTCTTCATATTTAACACCTTGCTTTCAGGCTTCCTCTTTTAAATTAATCATGAAGACATTGTAAAAATTACATCAATGGTTCTGTGTAAACCAGATAAATTTGAAGAATCCTGGATTGCAGGGGTAATGTGGGAATTCTTTATTTCATCCTCCTTAGAGCACAGGTAGGGAAACCGTCTTGGAGATGCCTGCTTGTGTCTGAATATGCAAATTATCAAATCAAGCCTCTGAAACATTTCTTTAAGCTGTGGACCCTGAATAAAACGAAAATTCCCTCCCTTATATGAACTCCTAAGCTATCTTTCTGTATTAATTTTCACATGACGGGATTTCCAATATTATTTTCAATATATCCATCAACGACGAATATATTTTGACATTCAGAACTTGTTTTAGTCCTTCTGTAAAATAGTTCCCTTTCTACAATGGCTTGCATGTGATTTCCAGGCTGTGTGTTATCATATGAAAGTGTTTTAAATCCTTCTTAGAGTCATGTGGCTGGCAGGATATCAGACGGCAAAAACGTAAAAGCAATTAATTCAAAGCTCTCTGAATCCATAGATCATGCAGATAAATATTTCTGTAGTCAAGAAATATGTGCCCAATAGTTGATTATTTTCAACATTAACAAGCAACGCATAATATAAGCAAGCAGGCACACAGTCCAAACTACCAAAGGATTAATGCAGGTAGTCCTCGACTTACAACCACAATTAAGCTCCAAATTTTCATTGCTAAGCAAGACAGTTGTTGAGTGCCCCCGTTTACGACTTTTCTCTCCACAGTCGTTAAGTGAAGCACCACAGTTCTTAAGTTAGTAATATGGCTGTTCAGAGAATCCAGCTTCCCCATTGAATTTGCTGATCAGACAGTCGCAAAGGGGGAATCACATGAACCCCAGACACTGCAACAGTCGTAAATATGAGTCAGTTGCCAAGCGTCTGAATTTTGATCACCTGACCATGGAGAAGCTGCAATTGCGTGAAGAACAATCATAAGTCCCTTTTTTTTCCAGCGCCGTTGTAACTTTGAACGGTCTCTAAATGAAGTAAAGTCAAGGACTACCTGTACTCACCCAACCCTTGCCCACCTGACCCCAGCCCACTCCTCTTTGGTTCCTGGTGCAATGGGTGGAGTGCAGAGAATGACACGTTTAGATTGTGCGATCTCATAGCAATTGAGAAATCTTTCTATTAGGAAAAAGAGTTGAAGTCATTCTGAAAGTTCAAATAGAACCAACTATTAATGTCTTTTGAAAGTTTCCCAGGAGATTTGTAGGCAGATCTACAGCTTTACCAAACATCTTCAGAGGAAGGAGTTCTCCAACCAACTCTAAAGGGTAGAGCATTATGAAGGACAGTCCGATTACTACTGAAAATACGCCATGGGAGAAATGGCTTCCATTGAGATTCAGTGGAATAAAGGCAAACCAGTGGGACTGAAGGCCACTGAGAAAGAAGATTAAACTATCAAAGACAGTATGTACACACACACACACAAACACACACCATATCTCTCGGCAGCCTTGCTGCTAATAAATGCAAGGGTACTACTTCTAAGAAATAAATAGGAAATTATGAGAATACCACTGATGAGAAACCCATGCAAGAATAGCCAGAAGTACTGTGGTCCTTCAAATCTGCTCTCCTTGGAAAGAATTTGTAAAGCCAACGCTTTTTCATCAACTTGAATGAGCACTATTTTTTTTTTAAAAGTATTGGTATTGTTTCCAAGCTTCATTTCAAATTCATAAATATTTGCCTTCTTCATACTTGTGCTTTTCTGATGTTCTAGGAAGCCACATTCCCCTATAGGCAGGACTTAGGTTGGTGACAAATGACCTTTTTCATCTGATATAGCAACTTAGATTCACTGTTTTTGTCACTTCCCCATGCCATCCAATCGCAAAACCCCCGAAGTCCTTTCTACACTGAAGGACCCCTAGGTACTTGCTTCTTACACTGTAGCACAAATCGCATTCTTTGAGTTTCCAAGTGAGTCAGCAATCTATGGGAGAGTTGGGGGTGGGTTAGACTACATGAACCGAAAGGTTGGTTGTTACGTTCTTATATATGCAAGGTGTGTAAATGCGACAAGACAAAATAAGTCCCATCAACAGTCTGCCCTCATAATGTCATCTCAGCTACACGGGTTATGGAACAGCGGGCTGTCGGCCAGGATGAGAGTCCGTAAAACATAGGAAGTGACATCTACAAATAAAATTCTTGTTCATAAAAGCTTCTTCATTACAAAGAACTAGCTTCTATCTTCATGTTCGATGCTTCTTCCTTCCTAAACCCTGACTTCCTTTTTTACTTACAACGTCTAGAACTTCATTTCAATCCTTCCTGTATTTTTATAGCAATCTTATTGCTTTCCAATACAATTAATTTAATGGCAGAGGAGGCAGCACAACCCAATCCATATAGGCTCATGCTATTAGTACCACCACAGTTACATAAAAGAGCGGAGATATCATCCTATCTGTAGTCTGTGTCACATCTGCATTCAATTACTACCCCAGATTTACATTTCTCTACAGGTTTTTCATCTGCCCAGAGCCGCACAAAAGGTTGCCTTTTAGACACGTATTCTCCTAAAGTATATATGTATCTAAATTGCATCTTCTCCACTAAATATGATTTTGATCCACTTTCACTGAAGCCGTAACAGCTCAAATAAGGACTAAATAAATGGCTAAATTCAGATGCATACAGTGGGGAGCAGAAGGAGCAGACTGGTCCAGTTATTTTAAGAATTCTTGAATTTATCAAGTGTGAGAAAAGGAGGGATGGAGGGAGGGAGGGAGGGGGGGAGACAGAGAGAGTCAATCTGTGTCTGTGTCTACATACAGACACACAGACATAAAGTCATGTGCTTAAAAAGAGTAACAAAAGTAAATTGGTATATAAATTAAGATACAAAGCATCCGATCGGTATCTTGCCTTTGATTGCATAGTTGTTCCTTATCCAGTTATTAGAATGATCCATTCGTCTTTCTACAGTTTCTTGAATACCTTTTTTGGGTGTGTGTGGGGGATGGGAATATAAAACATTGCATTTCTCAGGAATCAGAGTAATGGACTGTTTGGCTTTCAGTTGCTTCCTTTCTCTTGCTTAGAGAAAGGGGTATGTTAAATAAACCAGGATAAGCCGAGCTTCTATTAAATGCTAAGTGTTAACCTTGTCAAATAGCAAGATGGGGCAGGAAGGGGTGATAAGGTCACAGGAGGGGCCACAGCAGACATATATGTTGTCATAACAGGGAGTTGGGGCTGAACATCTGGAATAGGAGATGATTCTGATTGGCTCAGAGCATCCCCTTTTCTTACTCCTTAATTGCAAAGTGCTACAGATATAACTGGATGAGCCAGTTTGGTGTGGTGGTTAAGGCACCAGGCTAGAAGTTGGGAGATTGGGAATTATAATCCCACTTTAGGCTCAAAGCCAGCTGAGTGGCATTGGGCCAGTCCCTGTCCCTCAGCCCTAGGAAGGAGGCAATACCTTGCCAAGAAAACTGCAGGTACTGTAGTTGTCTAGGTAGTCACCAGGAGCAAACAATGATTCAAAGACTAAACACCCACACCCACACAACAATTGTTGCAATGGATGACTTTTGTCTTAAACCAGGTGTGGAACCCCCCACCAATTGGGGTCACTTCCATTGATGACTATAAGAATAAATGAAGTTCAAGATATCTAGAAAAGCTCCAGGGTAAAAATCAAGATGTCGACTCTGAAGTGAACCTGGCTGAAGCCATCTTGGGCTGCCCCATCATCGTTGCCATGAAGCCTGAGAGAGAGAAGGGAGTGGTGGGAAGAAATAGATAGGCCAGCTAACCGCCAAAACAAAAAGTTTTCCTGTGGGAACCAAGGTCATCGTAACAGGCGTCTGTTGAAAGAGGAGAGCAGTAACCAAGCAGCCTGCCAGATATATTCATTGGACAATGTGACCGGTGAACACCTGGGAGGGAGGATTTTTGCTCTTTTAATGAGGTGAAAACCACAGGAATTTTTAGAGTTGGTTTTCACCGGCTGTGCCAATGTGATGTATCCGATAAACATGTTCTTTGAGGAATCTATCCCAAAGGGTGCTTTTCCGGGAGGCAACAGGGCTTTTTGTGTTTTCTTTTGAAGACATTTCGCTTCTCATCCAAGAAGCTTCTTCAGCTCTGACAGGATAGTGGGGAATGGAAGGATTTGTATAAATCCAGTTGCCTCCTGAAGAAACACCTTTAGGACAACCATGACCTGGATGACTGAGAATGTCTACAGACTTTGAGGACTCTACCTGCCTCGGAGTTCTGCTTTCATTACTCAAAACACTGACACAAGAGCTGGAGGAAACCTCTAAGTAGGTACTCTGTTCCCAGAAAGAACTGCCTTGCACACCATCCCAACATCAGGAGATTCGTACCACATATTCCTTACATTCCATAAGAAGACTCTTGTTTATCAAACATTTGAATTCTGCTATGCTATACTATGGAAAAAAAGTGGGGGGAAATAGGTGCCTCGTAATTTAGGCTTGATTAGCAGGTCTCCAATTTTGATTAGCAAATTGCGTATGTAATCAAGGTTAATTCTCAATGCTAAGCTTTTCTATCCCTGACTCTCACCCTCCCTTCCTTTTCTTCATTTTTTTTGTCTCTCCAAGAGAAATGTCTCCTTCCCAGCAGAATTAAAAAAAAAATATAGTGAGAAAAGATTAGAAGGTATTTCTCAAGTAGAACCAACAACATTCAGCCACAGAACTTTCTAATGGTGGCTTAGATGGTATATTGATGTGAATTTCCTTGTGAGATAATAAAAATTGTCTGAACACTTGAATTGAAAAAAAAAATACAGCCAATAAATAAATTAAACAATTAGTAGGCACCAAATACAATGGGTCTTAGTCTTATATAGAGCTATATAAGGGCTTTTCTTTTTTTTAGAATAGAAGAATATATATTTTATTAAGATATATTAATGCAGGGTTATTAAGAGATATATATATATATTAGAGAAAATACCTTTTTCACGACATCTTACAATTAAATCAATTAGCTAGTACCATCCTTATTCTTTGGCTGAGAAGAAAGCAGGAAAAGAGCATCTCCTAATTCAGGGAAGAAAACTTTGAAGAAACTGGAGGACAAATTTTGAGATAGCATTAGAAAGGACAGAGATGGTGTCCACATATCAAAGAACCTATCATGGACCTTCCATATCAATTTTATGGTTAAAAAGGCTCGACAACGTCTCTTTCACCTCAGACGATTGAGAGACTT